>CM037877.1:94259250-94486750 GCA_021292165.1 Shinisaurus crocodilurus
CAGGTCTTTTATCATACTATTGGGTCTTAACTTCTCATTCCAGACCCCAAAATACTTTGTATTATACAGGGATAGTTCACGACAATCTATTGTTGCTGGGAACATCCATTCTCCCCACCCCTACGTGCTGATGCTCCAGTGTATTCACTCCGGGTTGTTGCGTGAACTTTTAAGGAGTTATCCATGGCGCTGAACCAATTTTGGGGATAGGGGGCAGGTTTCAGCACCATGGACAGCTCCTTTAAAGCCCAGCGTGGATATACCACCCCACTGACACTGGAGCTTCCAGCCTCCACTGGCGCTAGCTACTGTGGGGATTGCAGCTAAACCCAGAGGGAACAGGGAAACCTGGGAGTTGGGGGCTGATCAGAAAGTCCCAGTGCGTTGACCCTGTGAGGCCAGGCTCCACTAACTCATTGTTTGGGGGGGACCAAGGAAGCAGCAAAAGATTTTGCCCCGGGGTCCTTTGCAACGTCACAAGAGGATGCTGGTGGGGTGGGGGGTACAACTCACAGGTCACACAGAGCCAGCCTCAGCATCTCCTACAGCATTACAAAGAATTCCGGCTGGGCTGCACCACTCCCACGGTGCAGTGCAGGTGTCTGGGGCAGCCTGGCCTTATTGTTGTGCAGGTGGCAACCTGGCCATCACCTTACCGTTTCAGTCTGGCCTTATTGTCGTATGGGTGGCAAAGACAACGGGGGCAAGAAGCAATTTTGTGCATTCCCATCACACTTTTCGACAACCATGCTTGTTGTGATCTTGATTGTCTCCGGCTCAGTTCCTTTCATTCCTTTTATCCAGTCATTAGAGTGTTCCATTGATTTCCGCTGCAGATCACCCAGACAATGGCAGCATTGCACAACATGCAGTCCAAAGATGCCATCCCACTTGTGCTCTGTAAACCGTTCGGGCTTCCCTGCTGTTTGTTTTCACACAACATTCAAGCCTTGCTTTATGGGAGCTTCAGAGAGAGGTTGCTGAGCTCTACAAGCAGAGCCGCACTGGTGGAGAAATCATTACAGCGAGACTTTGTGTATCCAGTCTGTACTCTGTGGAATAGTGAAGGAGTTGATTATCAACGTGCTTTTTTTCCTTTAAAAAAAAGAAAAGAAAAAGTACTTAGTGCACTTGCTGCACAGTAATGTGTCAGAAGTCACATGGGGCAAAAAGGTTCATAAGAATGTGCTCAGAATGGCATTTCCCATTGCATTTGTTCACAGGTTAGCATTGCCATCTCTGAATAAGAGATCTAGCATTTTCTATGGGGATTTTAAGAAGAGATGTACAATGTTGAATGCAAAATGGATTCACTTTCAAAAAGGTAGCATTCACCATTTGTTTTTATTTTGAAATTACTTACCAAATGTGCCAAAGAAATTTAGCTCCATTATTACAGCTTCCAAAAAACCCTCTCCCATGATGACATGGGAACACGTAAATATCCTTATTGCAAAGACAGGGAAAATAAAGATTCCACTCTACATGATTCATCCAGGGTGCTCCACAGCAAAAATGAAGACATCCTCTTCAGTTTTCAAGGCGCTTAGCCACATTCTTTTCAATAGCATCATATGTTGTTGTTTATAATCCATAAAGCATCTAAAGTTTTCTAGATGTTGTATAAAGACACAACATAGTCCATATCTGCAGGCACACAATCTAATAGGCATGATACGGATGGAAAAAAGGATGGGTGGGAACAGGAAAACAAGAAAATTCAGTCACGAATTCTTTGTAAAATTTCACTAATGGTTAATGACCACCAGGTGGAATGGCCATTGGTGGAGACGGTTCTGGGAGAGGAAAATCCAAATGGCAGTTGGTCCCAGCCAACCCAATGGATATCCCCCCCCCCCGAGGTCAGAGCACTGTCTCTGACCTCGGATCCGGGAATCCAAAGTATCCTATGGACCCTCAGATGCTGTCTAGGGGGTATAGGGTTGCTCCCATTACCATATGTTTTTTGCAATGCCCAATAGTTACCTCTTTTGGGGAAGAGTTTATTATATGGATAAATAAACCTTGTGCTGGAACATTCTTTAATATTTACTGATGCACATGTCCTCTTAAATTATCTACCTGCTTGGATATTAACAAATGGTCGGTGTAAATGGATTCTCTGCACCCTTTTGACAGCTAAAAGACTGATATTAGAACACTGGAGGGATAAACGCTCACCACCTATAACAGACTTCCACTGGCCCCTCACTTGGGGACAGGGAGAAGATTTGCGAGTGGGGGAGGAGAGAGGAGTCAGGTAACAGGTCAGGTTGGTCACAGGTAAAAAGGCGGGGACACAGGAAAGGGCTTATTTAGGCACTTGGGTTCCCGCCCACGTTCTCTTTTGCTGCTGTTTTCCGGCTGAACCCACATCCATCGTCCTTGCTGATTCATCTCCTCGTGGTATCGTTCCTGGGGCATGTGTGTGTGTTTAAATCTGGGAGGGAGTACTGTGTGTGTGTTTGGGGGCGGACCAACCCGCCTCCGGTGCGGTTAGGATGTATTCGCCAAAATATTTAAAATATTGGTTTTTTCCCGGCCAATGGCCGGGCTAGGTTAGTACCGCACTTCGCCCTTCACAGATCTTCAATTCAATAAATGTGGCCCTGATTTGAAACCATATACTCTGTGTCTGACTCTTCTTTATCTCACCCATACACTCGCAACAGACTTCCACTGGCCCCTCACTTGGGGACAGGGAGAAGATTTGCGAGTGGGGGAGGAGAGAGGAGTCAGGTAACAGGTCAGGTTGGTCACAGGTAAAAAGGCGGGGACACAGGAAAGGGCTTATTTAGGCACTTGGGTTCCCGCCCACGTTCTCTTTTGCTGCTGTTTTCTGGCTCCCTCCCATCCTGCCCTGTTAGCAGTGTAGGCTCCTCTGGTCGCCCATTAACGGGGGCCGAGTAGGAATTTTGGCTCATTGTCTCAATTGGCCGGGGCAATGGGCGGGTTTCGCCTACTCTACACTGTGAATCAGGGTAGGGAAATTTTAGAATTCGATCTTGATCCCACCAGGGGGATCTTAGTAAATTGGTCGCATTTGCGGGAAGTGCGGGATTAGGCAGTATGGCTTAGGGTTATGGTGATCATCCAGTGGCACCTTTCAAGGTGACTGACGTTTACCCAAGGCTGACCTCGCTAATGCCGTGAGGCTTAGCAGGAGGGAGATTGGGACGTCTTTGGGGTTTTGCCTTTCTCGCCTACATTGGGTGCCTGGAGGCGTCAAGGTAAGGCGACGATGGTAAGGCCCTCCAGCTCCACATGGAGGGCAACTGGCCGGGGGCGGACCAACCCGGTGCTCTAACTCCGGTGCGGTTAGGATGTATTCGCCAAAATATTTTAAATATTGGTTTTTTCCCGGCCAATGGCCGGGCTAGGTTAGTACCGCACTTCGCCCTTCACAGATCTTCAATTCAATAAATGTGGCCCTGATTTGAAACCATATACTCTGTGTCTGACTCTTCTTTATCTCACCCATACACTTGCAATGCAATGGATTGAGGACCTCACAATGCTTTCAACATTTGAATGGGTGGTATATAGACACCATTCGCTAATAGATACTTAACTGGATATGCGCTCTGCTTTTGTTGAAGTTTATGTATAATTCTTAGAATGCTGCATTTTCATATATATATATATATATATATATACGGTACTCACACACACACGTAATATGCATGCCTTGAAACTGCTATATTCAATTTTATGTAGCTCCAAGTGTTTTCCTTTTTCAAATCTTGTTTTGTTGAAATTTCACAATAAAAAATCAATTTAAAAAATGAAAACATTGAGGCTAAATTGTAGGTTATGCTTGATAATATTTATGAAAATGTATTTCCCCATAACTATGTCCTTATTGTCCAGATCTTGTGAGATTTGCTGGAGCCAGTCAGAAGCAGTGTTAGAGCAGAACAGGCAACAGTGTGCACAGTGAGTTTCTGGCCAAAACCCCTCTCTAGAACAGAAAGAGGATGCTTGTATGGTTAAAAGTAGGACTTGCAGCTTGAGAGGCAGAGAGATTTGTCATCCCTATATGATATGCTCTCTTGAGAATTACCAGTCCTAGAGTTTCATAGATCATAGAGTTGGAAGGGGCCTACGTAGAGCTGAAAATCGAGCCTCCGCCGGGGCAGAACGAGGCCGAGCATGGCCCCGCTCGCGCCCCGGTGAGGCCTTACTTCCTCTTCGGGGCGGCTCACACACTCTGCGGAGAGCCGCCCCAGCCGCTCGATCCAGCGGAGAACCGCCCGTGCTGCTCGATCGGTCCCGTTGCGTCACTTCCGGGACTGGAAATGACGCGACGGGGCTGATCTGCGCCTGCGCAGAGGCCCATTTCACAGCCCAAACGCGCCCAGCCTTATTTATGCCGCTACTACAAGGCCATCGAGTCCAACCCCCTGCTCAATGCAGGAAACTCGAGGAGGGGTCTCCCATCCAAGTAATAACCAGGCCTGACCCTGCTTAGCTTTCCACGCTTAGACAAGCTGAGCCAGCGTGAGCCACAGGCCTGAATGAGTTCTTTGTGGACAATGCACCATAATAACCAGGGACGGTGGGAGCTAGTACTGCTGATAGGATTTACAGGCCCAAAATATATGTGATTTAATATCTAGTACACAAACACATACATGGCAAAAACACTTCAGTCACCTAGCTATTTTGTCTGTCGAATGTGAATTTGCAAGAGAAGTTTACTTTGGGAAGATAATTCATGATTGATAGATTTATTCCATTTCTATATCACCCAAGAGTCAATGCTCTCTGGGTGATACACAATTAAAACCATAAAATACAAGATGATAAAATGCAATATAGAATTTAAAAATTTAAAACTACAATATAAAAATAATAACCAAATAGAACCTAGCTGCAGTGCAAAGATTAAGATACAATAGCAGATTTAAAACAGAAATGGAAAATAAAAAGATCTTCACCTGGTGCCAAAAAGAGCACAGTGTAGGTGCCAGGTGAGCCTCTCTGGGAAGTTCATTCCACAACTGGGGTGCTACAGCAGAAAAGGCCCTCTTAGCCACCCACTTCACTTCCTTCCAGTAATCTGGCCCCAAGCCATTTAGGGCTTTGAATGTTAATACCAGCACTTTGAATTGTGCCCAGAAATGGACTGGCAGCCACTGGCGGTGGAAAAGTACTGGCATAATATGATCACATTGGCCAGTACCCATTAATAGGGGTGTACCCGCTCGCCTCGTGGTGGGTGTAGCGGGCCAAAATCTGCCCTGCTCACGCCCGCCAGAGACTCGCGGGGCCTTACTGGGTCCGGGGCTCCCTCGGCTTGCTGCCTCAAGCCTGCCACGCTGGTCCCGTCGCGTCACTTCCGGCTGGCCAGAAGTGACGCGACGGGACCCTGCGCTGGCACGCTGGACCCCCGCACTGTGCATTTTGCGGAGAAACCAGGGCAACAGGGCTTAAAATACTCAGAAAATCAAGGCGGGGGGGCCGCCGCCGCAGAGAGATGAGGCGGCGGTGAGGCGGGAGCCCCTCAAAGGTACGTGAACACCACTACCCATTAACAATCTCATTGCCCCCATTTGGACTAGCTGAAGTTTCTGGACCATTTTCAAAGGCAACCCCACATATAATGCATTGCAGTAATCCAGATGAGAGGTTATCTGAGTATGGATAACTGTAGCTAGGCTATCTCTGTCCAGATAAGGACATAGTTGGTATATCAGCCTAAGCTGATAAAAAGTGCTCCGTGCCACCAAGTCCACCTGTGCCTCTAGTGGCAATGCTAGATCCAAGAGCACCCCCAAACTACAAACCTGATCCTTTAGGAAGAGTGCAACCCCCTCCAGAACAAGTTGAATATCACTCATCCGTGTAGGTGAACCACCCAAGTAGGAGTGGAACCATTGAGCCAGTGTGGCGTAGTGGTGAGAGCGTTGGACTGGGACTCAGGAGATCTGGGTTCTAGTCCCCGCTCGGCCATGCGACTCACTGGGTGACTTTGGGCCAGTCACTGACTCTCAGCCTAACCTACCTCACAGGGTTGTTGTGAGGATAAAATAGGAGGAGGAGAATGATGTAAGCCGCCTTGAGTTCCTTGCAGGAAAAAAGGCGGGGTATAAATATAATAAATAAATAAAAATAAATAGTGCAGTGCCTCCAACTTCCAACCCAGACAATTTATCCAGAAGGATATTATGGTTGATGGTATTGAAAGCTGCTGAGAGGTACAAGAGAATCAACAGGGTTGCATTTCCCCCTGTCCCTCTCCCAGCAAAGGTCATCCCACAGGGCAACCAAGGCAGTTTCCTTTCCAAAAACCAGGCCTGAAGCCCAACTGAAATGGATCTAGATAATCAATTTCATTCAAGAGTGCCTGGAGCTGGCTGGCAACCACCCAGTCAAGCACCTTGCCCAGGAAGGGAATATTAGCAACTGGCCTATAGTTGTTAACATCTTCTGTGTTTCCTTCTACACAAATGAGGATTTTGGAATGCAACTCTGTCTCAGCTTGTGTGAAAGGCTTGTGGTACAAATTGGGTAAATTCATTAAAAACAAACAAACTCAAGAAAGCGAATTCTTCACCCATCCCTGGCTAGGGATGTAACCGCTCGCCTCGAGTGGGCATAGCGGGTCAAAATCGGCCCCGCCCTAGGCGAGCGGGCCTTACCAGGTCCTGGTGCCTGCTCGCCTCTCCGCAGTGAGCTGCCCGTGCCGTCTGTGACGGTCCTGTTGCGTCACTTCTGGCTGGTCAGAAGTGACGCTCTGGGACCCTGCGCCAGCGTGCCGGGACCCCAATTCTACATATTTAACAGCCCTGTTGTCCTGGTTTCTACGGAAAATACGTAGAATTGGGGTCTCATCGTGCCGGTGCAGGGTCCCGTCGCGTCACTCCTTGCCAGCCGGAAGTGACATGACGGGACTGTCGCGGCTGGCGTGGGCGGCTTGAGCGGCGTGGAGAATCGCTCCTGAGAGGCGAGGCGGGGCAGGGCCCCCCAGGTACATGAACATCCCTAAGATTCCCTACTGATAGCTTGATTATATCATTCTCCCTCCAACTAACAGAAAAAGCAGGTTCTCCTTGAAAGCTTTTTCTACTTCACATCAAACCTCTCTCTCTCTAAATCAAAAGTTAGAGGATCATTCGAAATGCTGTTAAATAATGTGTTCGAAATTCTTTGGTAATTACTTGGAAAGCTGACATTGAAAATCGTGTCTGCTCTCTTATACTAATTCGGCACTTTTTGAAAAATTCAATTCGCCAAGCAACGGAACAGGAAAATGCCTCTCCTTGACATGGTATTACCACATTAGAAGATCAACTTATTTTCACCACTCATTGCTCACGGTTTCTCGGAATTGTCTTACACTGATAAACAACTCTATTTTTACTCATTAAGAAACCACAGCAAACCTATCAGAGTTATTAATATTTTTTTAAAAATAATCCAACAGAGTCATTTTTCCTGTGAGTGAGTGAATTTCATCTGGGTATTTGACAAATAGTAAACAAATACCTCCTTATTGTTTGTCAGTCTGCTGGATGCGCAAAGTTTGTATTCACTGAGTGGCAGTAGTCTGTGTGTGTGTGTGTGTGTATGTGTATATATATTTAATTCCCCTTATTTTCGCTTTTCATCAGCGAAAGCTTGATGTACTTTGATGATTCCCAAAAGGTGTAGCAATGACCACTCGGTCAAGGCAGCTTTAGCATTGAGGTTTTTACTCCACAAGCAAAACTGCTGGGGGCAATGAAGCCCAAGGGCTATTAGTATCTTGCTTTAGGGTCACGTACAAGAACCAATATACTTCAGAGATAGCTACCGGAGATATTCCTGAGGAACACAGCTAACAAAACATAGCAACATCTTTCACAGTAAATGACCAATCTCTGTCTGGTCTGGTCTGTGCCTGTGGAGCCTTCCTGGATTTCTCCAAGGGTGCAGCTTGGCCTTCAAGCCCCACCCCTGGGAGGAATTCCCTCTGTTATCGCTGATCTGTGATCGGAGATAACAGTGGGGGATGCGGGCAGCCTTCCGCCTTCCCTTGGGGAAATCACCATGCAGACAAAGCATCCAGGAGACTCCCCTGTCCCGAACTATGACTAGAGAGACTTGGATTCATATGCCCACTCAGCCATGAACCTTGGGCCAGTCATTCTTTCTCAGCCTAATCTACGTCACAGGATTGTTACCATGTTTGCCATCCTGAGTTCCTTGATGGAAGGAAGGGCAGGATAAAAACGAATTGAATCGTGATAAAATGAAGCCAAAGTAACCAACCCACAAAAGGCTTCCTTCTGAGCATCTCTCTGTCTCTGATCCACTGATGTAGGCTTCCTTCTTCCAATCTCTCTAGCCTTAGTAAGGCATTTCATATTCATGAGATGAAGGGAAGAATGGGTAAGCACTCAGTGGGGTGTCAGAAGCAGAGAGCCTGCTGCTCCACATGCTTTAGAATCCTGATTGGTTCTAAATTGTGCAGGGACCCTAGATAGCCAGGCAATATGGGAGGAGGTGTTTGAAAGAGTTTATTTTAATTTATTTATTTTTTTTAAATGCTCATAGATATGACTGGTCGAGAGAATCTGCTTAGCAGAGACGACACAGCAAGGTCAGCTGAAGATGTAGTCCTTGAACTTTGCTTTTCTTCCCTATGTGTTTTAGCTGGGGCTTACTCCCAGGTAAGTGTGCATAGGATAGCGGACTAAAGGCGCAATCCTATGCAAATTTAGATAGAAAAAAGGCCTACAACTCCCAGCATGCCTCAGAAAACACAAGCTGAATACTTTGCATTTAAAAAAACCCCTACCCAGCCAGGCTATATGGGAGGTATTTGAAAGAGTTTATTTATTTATTTTAAATGCTCATAGATATGACTGGCTGAGAGAATCTGCTTAGCGGAGACAACAGAGTAATGTCAGCTGAAGATGTAGTCCTTGAACTTTGTTTTTCTTCTCTGTGGGTTTTTCCCCCTAACTCAGCAATTATATCTCTCTCTCTTAAGATCACATCTGCTTTCCAAACTGAACTGAGAGGAGGGACGTAACCAACTTTCACTGGAGGACTTGGTTTTTTGCAGTGCTTTTTTTCTGGAGAAAAAGGTACTGGAACTCTTGGATTACATTTCCTCGGGAGTAGATGGCGATTAAATTGTAATGCAATTAATAGAAGAAAAGGTGCTGGAACTCAGTTCCGGTGAGTTCCACCAGAAAAAAAGCCCTGGTTTTTTGATTTAAATATTTTCTTCTAATCTCACGCTTCCTCTTTAACTTGGCAGGGCAGTGGAAAGAAAAACAATGTTGTCCCGCTACATTGTTTACAGCCTGTCAAGAGGAGGAATTTGGTTACCTTTCCCAAACGGTGTGCTGCTGGCTTGTTGTTTTTTAATCTCCCAGCCATTTACTTTGGGGCTTCATTTTAATGGCATGACATGACCAGCCACAGTGAGAAACCACAGAAGAATAAAACTCAGGATGAAATATGGGGTTGAATCTGTGCTGCTATTTAATACAATTTTTTAGAAATTGTTTTCTTAGCTTGCGGTGGCAGAAATTCTCTGCAAGTGATACATCCTGTAGCATTAAGGAACATGTAATCCCCCAACTTGGAGACGCTCTCAACTCCTTGAATGACAGGTTCATGGGTGTTTAGGGAACACTTTGCCCATTTTCTACCCCATTGCATTGGGGAACAGCATTCAGTATTTTAAGATGAAAAATACAGAACTCCACTTCAAGTTATGAAAATGTTTAATGGGAGGTATCCAATTTAGTGCACCCTGCAGCAGGGGGCCCTGCAAAGCTTCAATCGATTTGCTGGAGAGTTAGGAATGTTTTATTCTTAAAGGCATTTTTAGGTAGTCGGGGCAGCCATTTTTCCTTCTGTACAAGTCCCTGGGCAGACGGCACACCACCATTCCCATTTTTGCAGCCTCCTTTTGAATGCCTGTGTTGGTCATGGTGACAGCCGGGCATTCTAGCCACTTGGAGCAGCTTTTGGGGTGGGGGAGTGACATCTAAACTTTAAAGGCAGCTCTCAGACCACCTCGTAAAACTGCATATGATAAAAGAATGCTGTGGAAAGGTCTGTACTGTAGCAGTGCGGACTAATCCACGTGTTTATGCTACAATCCAAATGATGGTCCAGGAAGAGGTGCAGTCTGCTACAAAATGTGGAACACACAAATTCCTCATGCATCCGTACCCATAATGAGTATTTTACGCAGGGATAGGGAAAGTGTGGCCTTCCAGATGTTGTTGGACTACAGTTCCCATCATCCCTCACCATTGGCTATGCCAGCTAGGGCTGATGGGAGTTGAAGTACACCAGCATCTGGAGGGCTACACATTCACCATAGATGATTTGAGGAAATAGCTGAGCAGTCCGTATTAACATTCACTGAAACGTTTTGTGGGATTATGGCCCTATTATTTATTCTCAGTGGGGTTCATACACCACATTTCCCCCTGAGTATTTAGAAAGAACCTTTCTTGTGTTGCTGTGTATTCTGAAGATAATACAAACCTTCCCTGTCCATAGGCGTGAAAAACAAAGGATAGTTTTCTCAAATCAGCTTTGTTATGATATGAAGAATGGACAATCGGTAGAATGGAAGAAAAGAAACTGCAGGGGTTAAAAAAATGTGTGCAGAGGAAGGTACGCTCAAGAAATGTTGGATCAGACTGGAGAGGGAATAGGCCTGATGCAAAGTGTGAAAGGCAGTCAAGTATTATAGGGCAGGTTCTAAGGCAGCATTCCCTGACATGGTGCCCTCCAGATGTTGTTGACTACAACTCCCATCATCCCTGATCATTGGCCATGCTGGCTGCAGCTGATGGGAGCTGTAGTCCCAAACATTTGAAGATCACCACATTGGGGAAGGCTATTCCAAAATATAATAATAGTAAGAGCAAGAGGAAGTCCTAGATATAATTCTCTACCTTACGCTTAGGGTGGAGCGTATGCAGACCTGAAAGGCTTACACAAGCTGGGAAAGAGTGGAGAGTTGTTAAAGGCAACCTACGGATTGAAGAAACACACCGGAGAGTTTTCTCTTCTCTCTCCATTTTATTTCTTGTGATGACTGACTGCTCCACCTCCTGCCCTTTACTGATGTAATGAGCTTCCCAGCATGACCAGGCTGGGAGTTCCTCTTGTCAGGCATTTCCTTCGTTTCTCAGCAGTTGGCTTCACATCTCCTATGATGTACTGCAACATGAAGCAAGCTTGGAATTCTGGGATAGCTGAAGCCAAATCCACAAAGCTCTCCAGAGCAGTGAACAATCCAGCAAGATAAACAATGTCATTTCTGGTCAGCAGAGGGGAAGCTGAGACATTGCCTTTGGATGTTATGCAAGGGAGTACTGACGTTGGATGTTGGCCAAGGAGAACTACTAACGTCGCCTCCGACGGATTCCAGAAAGGCTGGTGCTACGGTGCAATTCCTCCACCTACTCTGTTTTAGCTCGGCAATAAATAATGTAAGGCCTGCATATCTGGTCCATCTTTCCTCCCTTTTCTTTTCACCTCACTGCCAACTGTGCAGAGACGTGGTTGCTTGCAGACTGGCTGATCTGGGAGAGAACTTTGGGAGAGAAACCGTGGTTCTCCAGATGCAACAATGCCATGACTTATATTGCATACCCCTGATTACGACAACAGAGTTTATGGAACATAAAAATAGAGGTAGCTGCCTGCCTTATGCCAGGTCAGATGTCCACCTATCCCAGTATTATCGACTCTGGCAGGCAGTGGCTCTCCAGGGTCTCAGGAAGGCGTCTTTACTTGATCCCTTCACCGGTTCTGAACTGGGGATCTTTGCATGTGCTCTATCTATCACTGAGGGATGGTTCCTCCCCTTAAAACTTCCTTACATCTCACGTGACGTTGCAGATACCCTTGGCTATGGAATTGCTCTTTTAGCCTACTACTATTAATTTAATATGCTTAAAGGAAGGTTGCTCAAGGATAGCCCTTTTGTTCTAGTGAAAGCGGACAGTTCTACGGTTTCATTCAGGAAGATCGTTTTCTCATAGATAAAGCCTTACTTACAGTACATACTACAATTGATCGGATATAGATGGTTTGAAACAACCTCCACAGGATTTTTTTTCCCCCATGCTGCTTCCACAAGGTTCCATGTGATTCTTCCCCACAGCATCAAAAGTTTCAAAACTAGCACCACGTGGTGCCTGCCTGGCATCTGGACGGGTACAGTAAAACTCCACATGATGCAGAAGAGCCTCTTGGTGATCCATATTGAGGCAATAACTTTATTAGGACCAACCAAAATAATGTGCAAGCTTTTGAGTTCTCCAGAACTCTTCATCAGGCTACATGGTACAAAAAGCAGAGTGGGGCGGGGGGATAACAAAGTTTAGGCCAAATGTCGTGGCCATGAGGTCTGCAGCTTAGTCTGAAGATGGTGACTGCTAGACTGAATAAATGAGTCACTGGTAGGTGTTGCAGGTATCAGATTACACCTACCAATCTGGGACAAAGAAGCAATGGCTGGGGCCCCCTTTCCGAAAACATAAAGGCTGCCTGCAGTTCAGATCTATCTCTTGCCTTGGACGAAACGCTCCAGTTCCTGGGTAGGCAGCGAACAGAAGTAAAAAGAAATGTGGCAGTCTTTATATTAGCAACGCCAGAGACTAATATTAGGTATTGCACTAGGTTAAAAAAAAGTCAATTGAAGCCAAATTGTGTAGTATTACCTCATAGTTGGAGGGAATGGAACCCTCAAAATACAAAGTGCCTCTTCAGGTGGTAGAATATCACATTCCTCTCGTGGTAGATTCTGCCCTGAACAGCTAAATACCGTATTGTCAAAGGTACATTCCCCCCCCCTCCATGGACCAGCACTGCTCTCTTTGGGCAGGAGGTGTGATCCATACGTGCTACACATTACAGTAGTGCAGGGGTCCTCACCTGGCCCCCCTGGGCTTCCTCATAAAGCCCCTCCCCCTCGCCCCACCCCCTTTCTCCCAACTGCCACTCATCTGGTGGTTTCCTGGCGTTTGTGCAGTTATTGCCCACCCTAAAAGGTTGAAATGCCTCTTCTGAGGCTTATTTACTGGCAGTAAAATGTTTAAGCTAAAATGTGCTGGCATTTTTTGTATTTTGGCCCTGCCCACCACTGGAATGCCACCCGAGAGCTTTTCTGGAATGGAATATAGCCCTCGGCCTGAAAGAGGTTCTGCAGTCGTGGCATGGAGAAGGCCCCCACGACACAGAGGCTGTTTCAAGGACCTCTCCGCATGATTACGGTAAAAGCCAGGCCAGCCCTCCCTCAGACTCGAGCTCTGCAGCAATACCACGGATGTGTTGAACTGGGTTTCTCCCAGGAAATTTGTGAGAGCAGTTATGGAATGATGGCCACCGATGGGCATAGTTATGCTAACTGGAGCAAGAGATACAGCTTGACTGGTAGTAAAAATAATCTTCCCGGCTCCCTTTCTGCCTTTGGCTCCCTGAAGGCAGAACACGGCTTTGTCTTTCAGAGAGACATTTAACACGAAGCACTGAAGCCTGATGTTTCTCAAAGTGTCAGCTGAAGGCACAATCTGATTCCCCCCAGTGTGTTTTGATTGGACCAAGAGGCAAGCATCCCAACTCATCTCAGCATCTCTTGATACTGGAGGCTGTGTGCCTGAGTCAGTATGTTGAGTGGTTTTCACAGGGATCTTACAGCCTGCAGTGGGCCCATGTTAACTCCCCCCACTTCTCTTTTCCTTGGCTTAACCAGCCAGGTATCAGATGCACCCACCCAGTCCTCTGTGCACTGCTCATATCATAGTGGACTCATGGAAACTTCTGGGCTTCTGCCAAAATAAAACATGTACTCCTGCCTGACAGTTCTCAGCACTAGCTAATAGCATTGGTGTGAAGGATCAGCAACCGGATCCTTTGCGTGAGTTCGGCAACTCTAGGGTTAACCGGCAGAGCAATCCCGCTCGTATCGGCTCTCAGTGCAATAGGAATTACCACCACTCTTTGTATGCCCAAATAAGGCTTTTATTTGTTTATACAGCAATCAAATCGGAACTAGCAGACTTCTAAGAATACGTTTATAGTCAACATAACCTCAGTTGACTCGCGTCTTACCCAATGAGCGGGCTCCGTGGCTAGCAGGTTACATTCAAGTCACTCTACTTACATCAAAGACAATACTCTAGTCAATTTCAGCCCAGCTCCCGATCGGCGCTTCCTAGCGGAGAACGGAGTGCCTGGGCGGCTGTTGCTTAGGAGGATCTGGCCCCGTGGTTCCCAACAACCTGAACCGGGACGGGAGAGGGGTTTTCTACCCCGGATTCCCCGCTCTCCCCCCGCCCCCTAGGTCAGGTGGGGGCTTATGCCTGCCCCTTCGTGCAGATAGGCTTATTCCTGCCCGGGAAGAAGGTGACGTAGGGAAACCTTTGCAGCTCTTCGAGGCTGCCCTTTGTGCTGATGGTCCTTGATGGCCCTTCCTGGACGGTTGTGGATCTCTGCCGAGGTCTTCCTTTGTTGGGGCTGATGGCTCGTCTGGCTACTCCCTGGTGACCTCATCCCTCCTCCCCTGGCCCCCTCCTTTGGGGAAGATGTGTGTGCGTGTGTGTACTGAATTTTGGGCTTTCTCCACACCCTCCCATTTGGGGAAAGATGGCATTGGGGTCCACCACCCCAATCCCTATCTAACTGTCTCCTACTGAGAAAGCCCGGGACAACCCATCTGCCACGATGTTGTCCTTACCCTTGATGTGTTCTACTAAAAAATCAAAATCTTGCAGGGCTAAACTCCACCGTAAGAGCTTCTGGTTGGACCCCTTCACCCTATTCAGCCAGCACAAGGGGGAATGGTCGGTCTGCAGTCGGAACCGGCGGCCCCACAGATAGGGGCGAAGCTTGGTCACTGCCCACACTATTGCGAGGCACTCTTTCTCGACAGTGGCCAAGTTCCGCTCCCGAGGCAGAAGTTTTTTACTTAAAAAGGCAACCGGGCACAGCCCCTGCTCTGGTCGTTCCTGCAGCAAGACGGCTCCCATCCCCGCTTCCGAGGCATCCGTCTGCAGAACAAAAGGGGCTTCAAAGTCTGGGGCTTGCAGCACAGGGGCTGCCATCAAGCAGGCTTTCAGTCCCTCAAACGCTGCCTGGCAAGCGGCTGACCATTGGACCTTAACGGGTTGCCGCTTCTTGCACAAGTCAGTCAGGGGGGCGGCTAGCTGGCTAAAGTGGGGCACGAATTTACGATAATAGCCAGCCAGCCCTAATAAAGCTTGGACCTGCTTTTTCGTCTGGGGTTGGGGCCAGGTGCGCACTGATTCTATTTTGGCTTCTAGGGGCTTGACACTACCTCCCCCTACCTTGTGTCCCAGATACTCCACCTCCCCCCTCCCAACCTGGCATTTCTTTGCCTTTACCGTCAACCCAGCACCCTGAATCCTTTGAAACACCTGGCGGACATGTTGCAAATGCTGCTCCCAGGTGGAACTGAAAATGGCGATGTCGTCCAGATACGCGCAGGCGAACTCCCCCAGCCCATTTAGCATTCCGTTTACCAACCTCTGGAAGGTAGCCGGACCATTGCGGACCCCAAACGGGAGGGTGGTGAATTGGAACAACCCCAGGTGGGTCACGAAAGCAGATTTCAAGGCAGCGTCCGCATCGAGCGGAACCTGCCAATACCCCTTTGTCAGATCCAGGGTGGTGATGTACTTGGCCCCCCCCAGCCTCTCCAGCAGCACATCCATGTTGGGAATGGGGTAGGGGTCCGGGACGGTCACCTTGTTTATTTTCCGGTAGTCTACGCAGAACCGGACACCCCCATCCTTTTTGGCTACTAACACGATCGGGGAGGACCAGGGGCTCGAGCTGGGCACAATGACTCCCAAGTCCAGCATGGCTTGGACCTCCTCGGCCACGACTTGGGCATGGGGCCCCACCGCACGGTAGGGTAGGGATTGGATGGGGGGGCTATCCCCTGTGTCAATGGTGTGTTGTGTGAGTGTGGTGCATCCTGGTCGGTCTGAGAACATGGGCTGAAATTCTTCCAAGACCTGGGTGATCTGCTGCCGCTGCTGTTCGGACAGGGAGGGGGACAGTTTGATCTCCTCCATTCCTCCCCCTTCCCCCCACTCGGCCAACAACCCCTCATCAGGGTCTCCCGGCTCCACACACTCTTGTACTCCCCCCACCTTCGTTCCGCGTTCTACATACAGTTTCAGCATATTTACATGGAAAACCTTCTGCCTCCCCGGCTGCCCCGGGAAAGCCACTTGGTAGTTCACCTCCCCCGACCTTCCAATGACGGTCCCTGGGCCCTCCCACTTCAAGCACAGTTTGTCCGTCTTTTGGGGGCGCAGTACCAACACCTGGTCCCCCACTTCGAAAGTCCGGGGTACAGCCGTCTGGTTGTACCACGCACTCTGCCGCTGCTGGGCTGTTTCGAGATGCTGCTGCGCCGTCTCCCTCACCTCTCGAAGGACAGTCTGGAGGTGTTGCATGAACGTATGCACAGGCACGGAGGCTTTTGCGGCAACCCCCTCCCATTCCGCCCGCAACAGAGCCAAAGGTCCCCGGAGCTCCCTCCCAAACATCAGTTCGTTGGGGGAGAATCCCAGGCTTTCTTGGGGGGAGTCCCGGTAGGCAAATAACAAGTAGGGGAGGGCTTGATCCCAAGTCCCAGGGTGCTTCGCCGCATATGCCCTGATCATCTTTTCCAGAGTCTGGTTGAAACGCTCCACCAACCCATTGGTCTCGTGGTGGTATGGCACCGAAGTCAGGTGCTCTACCCCCCCCAGTTCCCACAATTTTTTAAACAGTTTGGACACGAAGCCCGTGCCGCAGTCCGAAACCACCGTGTGGGGCATTCCTAGGCGGGCGAAAAGAGAGAGGAGAGTCTTAGCCAGGCTGGTGGCGGAAATGGAGGCTAAAGCAAAAGCCTCTGCATAACGGGTGGCAAAGTCAACCACAGTCAATATAAACTTCTTCCCCGTCTTGGTGGGGGGATTCAAGGGTCCCACGATATCCATCCCTATTCTTTCAAAGGGGATGCCCACAATGGATAGGGGTTGCAGGGGGGCTTTAGGATGGTCCCGGTTATGCCCCACCCGCTGGCAGACATCGCAGGACCGGCAATATTCTTGCACCTCATTTGCCACCATGGGCCAGTAGAACCCCTCTGTCACCCTAACCAGAGTCCGTTTCTGTCCCAAGTGCCCTCCCCACGCCACATCGTGGGCCAGTTGTAGTACAGCCTGGCGGTACCTCGCAGGCACAACTAATTGTCTCTTCTTTGGTTGGGGACCCGGTCCCGTCCTTGGGCAGAATTCTCTGTAGAGGGATCCCGCCTCCCACAAAAAGCGTTCGGACTGGTCCCCTACCCCGGGCCCTTGACTGGCCCGATCCCGACATCCCTGGAGGGATGGGTCGCTCTGCTGCTCTTCTTGAAACGCCTTCTGAGTCCCAAAATCACGGGCCATTGGCGCGAACCCCCCGGGGTCTTCGTCCTCCCCCACAACTGGGGGGAGCGGCGGGGGACAGCTGGCTGCCGCTGCCGGGGCCGCTTTACCGCGACCGGGAGGCGGGCCCGGGGACCTGGGAGGCTGCGGGTCAGGGGCTTGGTTGGCCCGACGCCGGGTCACCACCCCCACCTTGACCTGGGCAGCCCGGAACGCAACGTCGTTCCCAATGATGATTCCCCATTCTTGCTGGCCATGCACTATAACGTCCATCTCCCCTTCCCACCCCCTGTACTTGACCCAGACCCGGGCGAGGGGAACGGCTATGTTGGGAGAGTTATAGGGCTTTATGGCACAGGTGCGCCCCTTTAGCAACTGTCTCTTCTTTACCTTACTTCGAGGTAAAGCAGTGATGTCCGCCCCAGTGTCCCTATACCCCACCTGGGAAACATTGTTTACAGAGATGGACTCACAGAATTTGTCCTGGCTCCACCGCAGCTGCTCCGGGGAGGCAATGCGCATCAATGATGCCTGCGAGATGGCCCCCAGCGAATGCTGTCCTCCGCTCCTCAGGGACCGCGCTGCATCTTCACCGTCTCCCTCGAGGGACGAGCTGGACTGCTGATCCTCCTCGTGCTCCTCCGGTTCGCGGGACTCCGGCGCAAGCATCCTCCCCACCTTGCCCGGCGATGTCTTGGCGTGGCGGTTCTTTGCGATCAGTTTGGGGCAGCTCCTCTTGAGGTGCCCCGGTTCTTTACAATAGAAACATCCACTGGTGCCGGGGTTGTCTTTGGGCTTGCCTAGGGCTCCCTCCCGAGGTTTGGGGTTGCCCTTCTCCACACTTCCCTTGGTCCCGCCATGACTGAGGTTACCCCCCTTGGGTCCTTTGGGCTGCCGATACAGTCCCATTTGGTCGGCCAACTTGCCCATTTCCCTACAGTTTGGGGGGTCCCGATCCCGCACCGCCGTAGCTAGGTCCTCAGGGATAGTGGCACAGAATTGTTCCTGGATCAGGAGCTCCCGCACCTCCGCACCTCCGCCAAGGAGGTCCTCCCGGTGGCTTCCCCCCCTTCCTGCCTTGCCGTCTTTGGCCGCACCACCCACTCCATTGTGGAGGTCTGGGTTGGGGTTTCTGGGCTGCTCGCTAGCTCCACCTGCTCTTGGCTCAGACTATTCATTTTTCCTTGCTCTGAGCGCTCCCCAGCAACCTACTAGCCTGCCCGAAGTCCTGTTAGTTCCGACCGTCAAATGTGGTTTCCAATTGTCCCGTCGCCTGCCACCATGTGAAGGATCAGCAACCGGATCCTTTGCGTGAGTTCGGCAACTCTAGGGTTAACCGGCAGAGCAATCCCGCTCGTATCGGCTCTCAGTGCAATAGGAATTACCACCACTCTTTGTATGCCCAAATAAGGCTTTTATTTGTTTATACAGCAATCAAATCGGAACTAGCAGACTTCTAAGAATACGTTTATAGTCAACATAACCTCAGTTGACTCGCGTCTTACCCAATGAGCGGGCTCCGTGGCTAGCAGGTTACATTCAAGTCACTCTACTTACATCAAAGACAATACTCTAGTCAATTTCAGCCCAGCTCCTGATCGGCGCTTCCTAGCGGAGAACGGAGTGCCTGGGCGGCTGTTGCTTAGGAGGATCTGGCCCCGTGGTTCCCAACAACCTGAACCGGGACGGGAGAGGGGTTTTCTACCCCGGATTCCCCGCTCTCCCCCCGCCCCCTAGGTCAGGTGGGGGCTTATGCCTGCCCCTTCGTGCAGATAGGCTTATTCCTGCCCGGGAAGAAGGTGACGTAGGGAAACCTTTGCAGCTCTTCGAGGCTGCCCTTTGTGCTGATGGTCCTTGATGGCCCTTCCTGGACGGTTGTGGATCTCTGCCGAGGTCTTCCTTTGTTGGGGCTGATGGCTCGTCTGGCTACTCCCTGGTGACCTCATCCCTCCTCCCCTGGCCCCCTCCTTTGGGGAAGATGTGTGTGCGTGTGTGTACTGAATTTTGGGCTTTCTCCACAATTGGCACTTACCGTTGTTGTTGTTGTTACATTTATATCCCTCCTTTTTTTTACTCCAAGGAACCCAAGGCAGCTTACATGATTCTGCTCCTCTCCACTTTATCCTCACAACAACCTAAGTAGGTTAGGCTGAGAGTCAGTGACTGGCCCAAAATCACCCAGTGAGCTTCATGGCTGAACTCCTGAGTTCCAGTCCAACACTCTAATCACTACCCTACACTGGCACACTATTAATTCTCGTGCTACGTGTGTTCTTCTCCCTGTAGTAGATGAAAGCATCCCACAATTGGGGGTGGTTGTGCTTCCCAAGAACATAACACACAGAAGGGTAGGGGGTGCATTCAAATAAAGAACTGCAAGCACATCCATATTTCTTTATATGTCCTCGTGGTGTGCTAGTAAGACCTCCTTTCTACGTGCCTTTACCAGCATTGGTGCCAGTACCCGAAAAGTTAATCCTCTATTTGACTGGATATGTGCATGTGCTTGCATCTATATCATGGGTGCAGAACCTCAGGCCCAGCGACCAAATCCATCCCAATTGGGGTCCCAATTCCCTAGACTGGCCACACCCTCTTCCCCTAGCCCCACCCCCTTTCCCACAACCACCAATCATTTGGTGGCAGCAATGCATCCTCAGATGCCTTTCTTGGCAACAACCAAGGTGCCCTACCCCTCCCATTTTGGGGTTAATTAACACATTTTCTTACCGGCAGCTTTCTGTTGGTGCTAAAAACTGTGGGGTCAAAAAAGTTGTGTAGTGTGTTGGGGCTCAGTTGTTTAGCCTTTGCTGTGCCTCCCATGGCAGCCATTTTGTGGTGGTGCCCAGGGCAGTTTCTCAAACTGGCATATGTGCCAGTGGCCCAAAAAGGTTGCAAAGAGACTCTCAACGAAGTCTTTCTAATGGCAGAGAAACTTGCTTCCAAATTAATGGGAGGGGGAAATGGTCATGCTTTTGCCCTAGGGCCCTCACAACACAACAACAGCAAAGTTCAAATAGCAGCTTTCAGTAAAGCACAATGTAGATGCAGTTTGATTTTTTTGTTTGTTTGTTCTTTTGGCATAAATAAAACCTTTTAAAGAAAGCACCTGACTATTGAAGGTTGAGATAAAAAAAGAGATTGTGCCGCGGGGTGGGTGGGGGAGTGTGCAGTAGAAATGTCAAAGACAAGAAATCCAGTAGAAGCAAAAGCAGAAGCAACGTGATACCTTTTTAATCCCTAGGGACTGGTTCAATGCAAGCAGCTCAGATTGTTCTAGGTACTACATAAGACGATGAATAAAACACTACAATGGATTTGTATGTAGTGATTCTCAGGCAAGAGGTCACAGGAATAGTTATTAAAGTGTGGTCCTTTTTCGTGTTTCTCTCATTCTTCCTCACCCATAGCTGTGCATGGCTGGTATTTTAGGAGAAGAGGGAACTGAGGCTGATAAGAGATTTCCCAAAGACTCTGAAATGAATTCATAGCTAGATAAGGCATTGGACCCAGGTCTCTGCAACCCAGTGGTCTAGCGCAGTGTTCTCCAACCTTGGGTCCCCAGACGTTTTTGGCCTACAACTCCCAGCATGGGAGTTATAGGCCAAAAACGTCTGGGGACCCAAGGTTGGAGAACACTGGGCTAGCGGTACATCTTGAAGTGCAGGCGCTCATCATGACAGTCCCCATGGCCATACCCCCAAGGAGGGTCCAAAATTGCAGGCACCTGACCTGTGCCGATCCCTATCAGCAAACCAGTTCTAGCAGTTCTCATCTCCACCAGGAGCAGGTCTTTTGTAAAGCGAATGGGTCTGAATTGCCCATTCAAGACCAAGCCACACCAAAATAATTTGCAGTATAACAGGGAACAATATATTGTTCCTGGGAAAATCCCGCCCCCCCCAGCTCCTGTGAGGAGGCCTGCAGCTAAGTTAGGAGGGAAGAGGGAATTCTGAACTAGGGTGGCAGAGGGCATCAGTGTCCCTGCTCATAAAACGTGCTGGTGCTGCATCCCGGCAAGCCCTGGCCCCACTATGCCACTGCCCTGCCTGAGACAAACACTCTTGTCTGCCCAGTGGGAAGCGTTGGGCTTTTAATTTCCCCCATGCTTCACACGTTCTCTCTCTCTCTCTCTCTCTCTCTCTCTCTCTCTCTCTCTCTGTGTTCCTCTCGATTGATTGGGTGTCACATCACGATGGGTAATGCACTCAGGCTCACTATCCTGTTCCGTTGACCCAGATCTAACCTGATGACACACAAGTATTTCTCCTGAAAATGATGAATCTATTTAGCAAGCCATTCCCCCCTCCCCTCCCCCTATTTCCCAGAGTCATGAAAAACATGCTCGTCCCGGAATCTATGACTCTCGAGAGAGAGAGAGAGAGAGAGAGAGAGAGGAGAGAGAGAGCCTGTGACAAAAGGAATGCAGTTTCGGCCCTGACTCATCGGCAGGGGCCGTGTTTTTCTTTGGAGTGCACTTTATTTTTCCCACTTTTTGAGACTTCCCCTTGCTATGCGGTGGAACAAAATCTATTCAGCAGGTTGGCATGCTCCTGTGTGTACAAATTGCCTCCAGGCAACTGCCTCTCTCTCTCTCTCTCTGATTAAACACTGTGACAAACTTCCAGAAAGAGGTTTTCCCACTGTCCTTCCACACCATCCCCTCCCACCCCTTTTGAAATGCACTTTAGACTGACTGGAAGAAGATTGCAAGAAGTGGGACACTTTGCACTGGTGGTGTTGGACACGCAGAGCCCCTGGTTTTGCAATCCTGTTTCCTAAAATCTCCCTAAGGAAATCACTGGACAGGAGCCTAGGGGTGTGGAGCAGAACAAGCTGCTGCTGCTACTACACACACAAACACACACACACACACACACACACACACAGTTCCACTGCAACCCCCACAAGTGAAGGGGCATGCCTACAGTCACGGCGGTTTCCCCGTCCTGCTGTGGCAGGGGGAGGCTGATGCATGAGCACTGGTAGAGCATGCGGGTAGTATCACTCCTACTTGGGTCGCTCTCCCCCAGGTACAGGATCCATCTCACACTGACAAAAGAGGCCCACCTCATGACCACCAGCAGCGACCAGGATGCTCTTGGCTGTTCCTCTAACTGCACCCCTGCCATAGAGGAACAGCCAAGAGCATCCTGGTCACTGCTGGTGGTCATGAGGTGGGCCTCTCTTGTCAGTGTGGGATGGATCCTGTACCTGCAGGAGAGTGTCAAGAGGGCCAAATCCACCCCTCTGTGGGTTCCGATCCAGCTCTCCAGGGTTCCAAAGAAGGCCATGCTCCCTTTTCCTTGCATCTCCTAAGTCTTAGTTACTGGCAGTAAGAGCTTTATGCTGGCATTTTTGGGGGATGGGTTGGTCCCACCCCTTTTGCCTTTGAGCCTGCCCTCCTTTGGAATGAGGGCCCCAAGAGCTTCTCCGGAATAGAATTTGGCCCTCGGGATGAATAAGGTTCTACACCTTGGTTCTATGGGATTGTTAGCTAGAGTTAAATTAGTGTTACATGTCAGACTAGTGAGCTAAATGGAAGGGTAAAAATGCCTTGTAGCTCAATACTTTCTATAAACATTTAAGGCAGATCAGCAGTTCCATTGCGATTTAAGAAGCCTCCAACATTATCAGTGTGATGAGTTGAATACTTAGCTCAGGTAACCCACCAGAATCATGAACCCAACTTAGAAAATGCAACCTGGGAAAGGATCTGTAAAAGCAAAAACAAAACAAAGATACACATACCCTCCCATCCCTTAAATATAACTTACATGAAAATATGATTAACACATTCGGAGTTATTGCACAAAAGTTATGTTTGATATGAGTAAGGCAACAAAAAAGTTTATACAAGAAATGGGAAGGCAGTGAGCAAAGTCAAACAAATAAACAAATCCAGCTACAGCAAAGTGCCACAGCATTTATGGTCCTCACAATATTCCTGCCAGGGATGCTGAAGAGTCCTTGGTCTCGAGTCACGAGTCGAGTCACGAGTCTTTGGACTTGAGTCCGAGTCCTTGGTCCAAAATGGTGAGTCACGAGTCACGAGTCACTCCCAAAGCTGACTCCACGAGTCCCTATTAAAATCAATGGGGTTTTTTCCCAACAAAATAAGGCTACTTCAGATGTGTGGTTTAAATAAATTCTAGGCACAAGTGTGCCTTTTTATTTCAAAACTCTGCAACTGGTTTTGGCAAGAACAGACCAGGCAGAAAAACCCAAAATAACCAGGCAGGCAGAGGAGGCAGGGAACCCCAAAGCAGGCAGGCAGAGGCCTTTGTCTTGGACAATTCAACTGTTGAACTGGTCAAGAAGAGACCAGGCAGGCAGAGGAGGCTGGGAACCCCAGACAGGCAGGCAGAGGCAGCCAAACCCAAAATGTCTGAAAGGTTGCATTTTAGAAAAATGATTTAAAAAATAAACTTGCTGTACTTCCTAAAACTTATCCATGTTGCATTTGAGGAACACGATTTTTTCTAAATGTTTGGCCCCCATTCTGGAACGGTGAGATCTCATCACAATTCCACCCTCACTGAACACCCGCTCCACTGGTGATGAACTTGCTGGAACCAGAAACACACTCAGAGCAGCCGCACAGAGTAATCTCAGGTCCTTCTTCTGCCTCTCCCAAGTACGCAACACATCAATCAAAATAAATCTTGACACACTGTTGGGGCTGCACTCCTGGTAGCCGTCCATAGTGGCCGAGCAGCGGCACACCTCGCTTCCATGCGCTCTTCGCCGGCAATCACGCTCCTCTCCACTCCTTCTGGCACAGCCCAGGGATGTTGAAGAGTCCTTGGTCTCGAGTCCCGAGTCGAGTCTCGAGTCCCATTAAAAATATTGGGACTCGAGTCCGAGTCGAGTCAGAGGGGGGACTCAGTCTGACTCACGAGTCGAGTCCTCAAGTCCGAGTCCCCATCCCTGATTCCTGCCAGAGCTGTTCGGCACTGTAGTAATCATGGATAGGCAGAAGACAAACTTCCACATTTAATAAGGCTTCACAGATAAGCACAATTATTTCTTTTAAGATGAACTCCACCACCACACAAAGAAACATGCAAAGGTTGGATGCAGATATTTGGCAACATACACAAACTGATGTGCTCAGTGCTGGTCGCAAGTCCCCCCAGACTAGTGTCACACTCACACACACTGCATTAGTCTAAAGTGGACATCCTGAAGTTGGCCATTATCTGCTAAGGCTAATAGGGAAACTGTATTTCTTTCTTCTCCAGATATTACAGTTATGTTGGTGGTGCCCTCTGTGGCCAACTGGCTGCCTCATGGCTCCATTACCGGCTGGTTCTACACCCTGGTTCTATGGGATTGTTAACAGCAAGATTTAACAATCTTGCTCCAGGCAGATTCCTGCACCCTTGCCTGCTCCATGACAGACAGTGATGCAACAGGTAATGCCGCTGATGTCATAAGGAACACTGTACCTGCTACCCTGCTGTCCATCAAGCCACAGCTCAAGGCACAGGAGACCTGCTGGGATAACTGGTTTGGCAAAAGTCACACTGTTGCTTTTTAATTGAAATTGTGAGATATTAAATGCACTGTATTTTATTGTTCAGTAATTTTCTCTATTTGTGAGCCCCTTTGTTTCATTTTTGTGGTTGAGAAGGCCCTTCTGAAACACGCGCAGCTGTGGGCGGGGAGAATTTTGCGGGCATGGAAGAAAGAAGAGACACACACCTAGGGATTCAGGTGCCACATCAGGTGGATGGGTGGGGCTGCTGGGGCCGATATTAGGCCGGGCAACCCCACCCACAACCTCTCTGTCCGTTGCGCAGCTTACCTGGAAGAAGTCTCTCCTGGCTCCGCCGTCGAATCCTTGACTGACTCCTACGTTCGCAAAAGCAGGATAGAAGTCTCAGTCAATGAAACAATAGAACTTGAACTTCTGTGAAGTGGGTTAGAAATCCCTAACAGAGAATTCTCATCACCTCACCAAACTACAGTTGCCAAGATTTGGCACAGGGGTGGGTGGAGAACAGAGTTATGACAGTTAAAGTGGTATAAAATTGATATAGGTTTGTAGTGCAAATATGTCCTAAGAAATGGCCCCATATTTAAAGCAGAGAAAGAACCTTCTGCAACTCCACAAGTTTACACTACTGTGCAAAGTTGTCTTTAGAAGAAAATGGCCTAGTTGAATTATGCACAATAATAAATAAATAAAAAGTTCTTATGTTTATTATTGATTTTTATATCACTCCCACTGCAGCATACATGTTACTTTGCAAGATCAAATAAAACATACCCCTGATAAAAGAGGGGGGGAAATGTATGATCAAAGGATAGATCAAGAAGAGAAAGCAAAGTATGGGGAGAAAACATGGAGATGCCATTACGAACTTGTTTTTATAGAATACAGTTTAGGATTATTCCAGCCAACTTTTTAGTCAGACAAATTCCCATTTCAGTCATATAAGAGCTTGTCCGAATAAGGACGTCAGAGCAAGTAAACCAAGTTTGGGGCAAATTACATTAACGGAAGACAGGTTTGGTTGCTAAATACAGCTTGGGATCTGGATAGAACGGTGTGTGTATTTTAAGATACCCATAGGGAAATCATAAGCCATCTTTTAGTAATTGCATAAGATAAGAATCCAGGTCAAAAGCCTCCAGATCATTTGCTGACTTGGCAGATGGCAAAAAGAGTGTGGGTACTGGAATACCATACACTGTATGCTGTTTATTCTCCTAAGAAATCAAAAGACGAAAACAGGAACGGGTATGTTAATGATTAAAAGTATTTTCCAGCAGAGCCTTTGGTACTTATGGGGATATCTTTTGTAGCGTAGTATGAATGTAGACGTTTATAGGCATTGCATCGGTACCGATTCTCACCACGTGAGGGCGCGGCCAGTTTTGCTGTGCAAAATGACAGTGAAGAATCACCTTGTGGTGACTTCCCCCAGTAATTAATATGGAATTGGGCCTTAAATACTGGAAGCCAGTCACTTTCAGCTTCTCATGGTTATGGAGAATAATTTGGAACTGCCGCCGCCACAGTGTGAAATAAGAGACAGTACAGAAGGGACAAATAAAGGGATCTAAAATGTAAAAACACATGCACACACAAAATGTGCATTAATAAGGATGATTTTAGAAGTAATTGAGGCCTTGCTTGTAATATGTGAATATTTAAAGACTGGAAAATCTGAATGGGCCCTATTACATAGTAAATCTTCTGCTGTTGGGAGATGCTGAGGACAAGAATGTGTCAATGACAGTAATGTAGCAGAGCCAGGGCTTCCAGGGGCGAAGTGCTGGGATGTTTTGATTAGCAGGATATGACAACATCTGCTACCCCTCTCAGACTTCCCTCTGAGCTTAATTGCAATCCTCACAGAAGCTGGGGGGAAACGGATTTCCCCAGCAACAATATATTGTTGTGAGAGAAAATAGACAACACAATAGCCCACACTCAAGGGTTGAGTGTGGGTTGTCGTTGAATCATGGGTTGTTGTTGAAATGTGGGTTATCGTGTTGTCTGACCCCAGCCAAGATAACAAACCATGGTGAACAACCCACAGTTCACAACCGAGCCACAAGCCATGGGTTCTCTTCCTGGGTTGTTCGTGGTTAACAAGCCATGGCTTGTTAGAGCAGCTGAGTTCAGACGACACAATAACCCATATTTCAGCAACAACCCACAGTTCAATGACAACTCACACTCAACCCACACTCAACCATTGAGTGTGGGTTATCGTCTTGTCTGAACCCAGTCAATGTTTCTCCCTGGTGCTGGGAAAAGAAAGTCCTGGAAAATCTTACGCTGGTTGTCTTATGATGTTTGGAGACATGCTTTGTCTTTCCTGTTCTCATACAATCTCAGGTTTCTCCAGCCAAAGTCCGACAACATGCTAACTACTACACTGCCCTTTGCCAGCTCACTGCTCTATGAGTGTCAGCTGATCCTAGTGAATTAGGTATTATGCTATGTACTGCTGCTGCTATGTACACATACGCACACCCATAGATAAATATGGATCAACACTGATGTCTTCATGTTTGGACTCCCCTTATTCAGCCATAGAAACAGGACGCATTAGTTCAACACACCAGCTTGGATGACATCTTGAATTCTGGGCTTTCAGATGAGAAATTGGTTTGGGAACCATGATTTGAAAATTCAGCATGGTCAAATGAATCTAGAAAAGTAGGTTTCCAAAAATTAATGAAAAAATGTATTTTGCATCATTTCCTGGACCATTTCTAAGAAATATAACCTAGACTGTGTTGAAGGTATATAGACAACTCTATGCGAAGTTTTTCATTAGATTACTAATATCCTACTTTTATGTTTAAATTGGATAACAAGATTCTCTTACCTTCTTTATTTTCACAACAGCCCCGTGAAGTAGACCACTGTTATTCCCATTTTACAGGTGGTGAAGTGATCTGTCCAAAGGCACCGAGTGCTTGAATTACTGGGTGGAATCAGAGGGTGGGCCATCTCCTTTGCCTTTTGTGGTGTCCCCTGAGCTTGTGTTTTTAAAAGGCTACAGGGAGGCATGATTTGGCTAAAAGTGGAGAGAATCAGGGGGTGGGGCTTATGGACTTCATTAAAGGACCCTCCCCCCAATTCTTTCCCATTAAGGCTGCAATTCGATTAATTAAAAACAAAAAATTGGGGGGCAGCAGGATAACAGCAGCGACACACTTTTCTAGACTAACTTGATGATGCTGAATCTGCATGCAGTTCTATGGATATGTTCCACTAAATACAGTGTGGCTTATTTCTCAGTTAAACCACCTACATCAGTCAATCATTTTAGAATTTGAATAAGAACTTCTGTAGAGGTTTTATATTAGAAATTTCTAGAATCCTACAGGTGGGGGAGGGAGGGAAGAAATTGCAGGTGGCTATGCACCCCCCTTTATTATTGTTGTTATTATTAGTACTGTTCATAGATTCATAGATCATAGAGTTGGAAGGAGCCTACAAGGCTATCGAGTCCAACCCCCTGCTCAATGCAGGAAACTAGAGGAGGGGTCTCCCATCCAAATAACAACCAAGCCTGACCCTGCTTAGCTTTCCACACTCAGACAAGCTGAGCCAGCGTGAGCTAATAATGATAATTTCATTTCTATGCTGCCCAATAGCCAAAGCTCTCTGGGCAGTTCACCACAGTTCAGAGTAATTTTACTAGCTAGGAAAGGTGTCAAGCAGATCTTGAGATATCTTGATTATTTCTGTTGGAAATGGAGTGTTCCCAATCCCCATTGGCCATTCTGCAAAATGAGGGGGGAAACGCTGAGCCCAGGTAATATTGGATGCTAAGCACAGAATCTGTTTGGGGAGGCCTGATGCTTACTATTAGCTATAAGAAGATTCTATGAGTCTGAGTTAACTCTGATAAAGCAGGGAAGAGGAAATGAATACCACCCCTATAGTTCGTCAACTAATCGTTTGGCTTCCCTTGCAGGAGCCTTCCTGTCTCCCTCCTTCAGTTGCCACAGCTCATCTCATTCCCTTTTGTGAATGATCTTTGTGTCATTGCTATCACAAAGAGCACCCAGAAAGAATTTCCTCGTTCGGCTGCTACTCGATACACTATTATTCACCTCTTATCATTTTAGCGAGGCAGTTTGCTGCTGTCAGAGGTAATGGAGACTGTACCACTAAGAAAATTGGCTGTAATTTATTTATCAATTGTTTTCTGCATACCACAAAATAGGCCATCTACTTTATGGCTGGGTCTAAGGTATTTGAGAGCCCCTGAAGTTCATGGTTTTCCGGTATTCTAAGTTCTACTTATGGCTTTTCCTGTATATGACACACAACACCACCCCTGTGGTCTTGAAGGCTGTTTTCTTCTTTGCTTTCTTTAGTCACAAATCATTCTGAGGCATCCCTTAAGTGCATTTGTATTGTTAAGTGCACCGGCCTGATTTGGTGTTAATTCAATTTGAGTGCCCTTAATATCTTGTGGGGGTGATGCAATGCTTGCTAGCTGCACCTTGTAAAAACAGGTTCCAGGTCTGCCTGAGAGCTGAGCACCTTTCCCACAGCAATTTACCAAAGTTGCTGATAAAATTTTCATAAGGAAACCTTTTTAGTCTGACCCTATTGTGTTATCCCACCATTAAGACCCAGGGAATTGAGACCATCTTCTGGTGACAGTTTATCACATTCTCCATTATTGCTCTGTGTACAAAACCTGATGGGTCACATCTTAAACTGCCTTCTGCTTTAACCACCGGCACTGCTCACAAGGCCAGGGCCTGGGAGCTTTCTGTATTGCCAGTTTCTCTCCCTCTCTTTTTGTCAATATAACTGAGCTGCACTCTTTATAAACTGGTCACCTCTAACCTTTGCATGATGGGAGATTTGAGGGACATTTGGTAAAGAAAGGAAAAGAAAGGGAGGAAGGGGGAAGACAAAGGGAAGGAGACCTACTCAGCATAGCTCTTATTGATGGGGCCCCGGAAACTCTTCAATAAAAACCTAATGTGAAAAGCATGGTGATTGATCCTATCTTTCTGTTGCTAAAGGAAGCGGATTAGGAAAATATTGACTTCACTCCAACGGTGGACAGAGGGGCAAAAGGGGCAAAAATCACAGTTGGGAAACCAAGGTAGCAGATGATAACTTACATCATGGTCAAGGCTACTGAATATGTTGCTGAAAGGTCCACCATTGGGGTGGATTCACCTCCTGTCATTTCTTATAGACACAGATGCCTTAGAGTCCACTGATTTCAATAGCTGAGGGGAAAAGATATGTACATACCAGTGTCAAGGTTCCACCTGTACCAGGACACCTTGATCAGCTCCTTAAAGATATCTGCCTCTTTAAGAGCCCCTCCTGTCTCAGGATGCCAATTCTTTGCCTTTTACCTTCTCTTCCCAGTAATGTGGGATTAGGCCTTAGGCATGGCGCAAAAGACACTCCAACAACTGAATGTTAACAATAACTGTTTACTTTAGTAAATACTGGTAAAATAGATTCACAAAACTTAAGGTAATTACACAAATAGAGCTGTATGCTTTCAAAAAGCAGGTATAATAGAAATAAAAGAAATAATAACGCAATTCTCTCTAACCTAGGTACTCTTTCACCTGTAACCTTAATAGAGATTCCTTCTCAGCCTATCCCTGGCTGTTCTGCATTCTTCAGTGATATTCAGACTCTGCTTCTCTGTCTGCTCACTGCTTCTTGGTGCCTACAAAACCTCTCCTCTCTCTCCAATTTCACTCTCTCTCTGTGTCAGTGCCTGTAGCTCCAGATCCTATATCCCTCCAGCTTCTGCCTCCCCTTTATATACACTCCCACAGAACTAGAAGGTTACAATCTTGTGACCTAAAACTGGGGAAATGAAACTTAACTCTATAAGGGGGGAAATGAGACTTCTCTCAATGAAAAGGAAACTAACTCCATGAGGGGAAAATGAAACTTATGAATGCCCCCCTCCCATCAGGAGATGTTTGGGCCTACAGGCTTCAAACTAACTCAAGCCCGTGTAGGCCTCAATCCTTCACAACCAGAAACATAAGAAGTGCCCTGCTGGATCAGACCAAAGGCATATCTTGTCCAGTATTCTATTCACACAGTGGCCAATCAGCTCCCTATGCGAAGCTCACAAGTAGGACGTCAGTGCAATAACACCTTCTTGCTCATGTTTCCTAGCAGCAGGTATTAAGAGGCATACTGCCTTTGATACTGGAGGTGATATATAGCCATCATGACTAATAGCCATTGATAGCCTTCTCTTCAATGAGGCCTTCTCTTCCACATTTAAAACCATCCAAGTTGGTGGCAATCATTACATCTTGTGGTAGCAAATTCCTTCGTTTAATTATGTGCTGCATGAAGAAGTACAGTACTTCCTTTTATCTGTCCTGAACCTCCCACCATTCAGTTTCATGGGATGACCCTGGATTCTAGTATTATCCACTTTCTCCACTCTACACATAATTTTATACACCTCTATCATGTCTCCCATTACTACCCTTTTTTCCCTTAGGCTAAACAGCCCCAAACACTGTAACCTGTTGACCGGTGCATCTTTTTAACAGCATGTAACACCAGTGTTGAAAGAACTGTACTGGCTGCCAATATCCTACTGGACCAAGTTCAAAGCTTTGTTATGGTTATATAAAGCCCTAAACAACTTTGGACCAGGTTACCTCAAGGAGCGCTCGACCATTTATACCCCTGTGTGGTCACTCAGAAGAGGCACTCTTGCGGGTGCCGCATGCTCCAGAGGTTCACCTTATGGCTACCAAGAAGAGAGTTTTTAGTGTTGCAGCTCCTGCCCTGAGGAGCTCCCCCCCCATTACTATTAGGCAGGTGCCTACAGTTTTGTATTTTAGGCACTTGCTTAAGACATATCTCTTCACTCGGACTTGCCCTGTAGTGTGACCCAGCTAGGTATATTTGTTTTATTGATCATGTGATGGTTTTATCTTTCTTCTGTATTTTTATTGTTGTGATTTTAATGTCATAGACCGCTGAGGTATTTTTAATTTTAAGTGGTATATTAATCTGTGCAAACAAACAAACAACCAAACCTTTCCTCAGAGGAGTTGTTCCAGCCTGTTGATCATTTTGGTTGCCCTGTTGGGTCAAACTTTAGCAAGGCTGGATATAAAGAACAATACACATAACACGGAAATTTTCTATTTAAAAAATGATTTCCTCTCCAGTGCTGAGGTGTCAGCGAGAGTTGACTCCAATTGATATGGTGTCATGCAAACTGTGCACCAGCTTGTTAAAGTTGGGTGTGCCTGGGCCTATCTACTCAAGATGAGTGAAATGGGGGAGTGGAATGTTTTGCAAAAATAATCTTCAGAATTGAAATAATAGGGTGGGACAGGGGAAAGAGATCCTTCCGTTGATGTTTTCTCATAGGTTGTTAGGAAAGGGCTACAAAAGTATCCACTTTGTGATCCCTGAGTGTTAGTGATCCTTGACTGGCTAGGATTGCCAATGTGATCCATATAGGAGGCATTGCCCTCACTCTAAATGGACTTTATTTGCCCTTAGAAAATTGCCCTCATTGTCATGAAGTTGTGAATGATCCAAATGGTCATGTTGGAGCCACAGGGTTGGAGTCAGAGAGTGGCGGCGCCACCTAATGGGGCCCGAGTCTCCATTCCTGGGACCATGCCCAATCAGCCCCAGCCTGGATAGGACCCTGCCCCAAGCCTCCTCCTGCTGGATGGAAGTGAATGATCAGAGACTGCCCCTCTGAACAGGGCCAGTGCTACCATTAGGCCAACTAGGCAGCTGCCTAGGGCGCAGGGCTAAAGAGGGCACCAGAAATGCCTTGAAAAAAAATACAGTGCTCTCAAGTGGGAAGGGGGGGCACTAAATATCTGATCTTGCCTAGGGCACCAAACTGCCTTGCACCGGTCCTGCCTCCGAAATAGCTCTTTTATTAGTATACAGTAATTTCTTTGCCTCAACCACTACTGGCTACTAGTAGAGATGGCATACTGGGCAAGACAGTCTGTAAGACATTCTTATGTACCATCCAACATTCTCCATAGTGGAATCTAATTCCAACTTTTTGTACAGTTAAATGCCCAGCTCGAGGCTTGCTTAATTCCAACTCCCCACCTCCCACCCCACTGTTGAAAGACAAGTGCTCTTAGACGGGCACTGATTGGCTGTTTCACAGTTCAGCCCATTGTAATCACCATTATACATTTGAGTGGTTTCTCAACTCCTCTAATTAGTATCAGTCTTATCTCTGCTCCTACTTTGGCTACATAGATAAGAGAGACGTGTAGGGCATCTTTTGCATTTTGTACAGTGATTGTTTTCTTGTCAGTAAACTCAGTATGAATGTAATCATCAGGTCACAAGTTTTGCATTTGTCACCAAGAACCACTTGGAGCCCTACATGATGATGATGAACGTTGCTGGCAGGGGAAAAATAATCACGGTGTTTTGAGCATTAGCTCAATCACAGGGACCAAGCTGAGAGTTCGGCATCATTTAAAAAGTGTCATTTGTCAGGGAGCAGCTCTTCTGTTTTAAAAAGTGCTGAATCCCAAGTTACCGGGAACTTCTTAAATCAAGATCCTTGGTTTAATAGTAGGTGTGTGTGTGTGTGTGTGTGTGTGTGTTTTAAATCTCAGCCTTATTGATTATGTTTCATGAGCATTCACCTAACACTAAGCTATATTTGCACCTCCTGCTGTTGCTGGTCGAACACAGCAGGAACCAAGAGGGAATGCTTGCATCATGGACCATCCTTCCTCTGAAAGCAGGGACTGTGTATTGAAGGGAGATCCAGGAACAGCACCGTTCTGCTTCTCTTATGAAAACTTTCCCATTAGACACGTTCTATAGGCTTTAAATATGTAATACCAACCACTTGGTACTCTAAAAAAAAAAAAAAATCAACATTATGCTAGGTTTGTAAAAAAGGAAAATAAACCACCACTACCATCACACCAAAACTCATAAGTAGATTCACCTGCTCTTTATATGGCTGCACCAAAGATTTGCCAGTTTCAGTGTTGAGGGTCAAAACTGGAAGGTTTGGAGGAATGAAGATTCCTCCTGCCTCGAAAAGACCATGCAAATCTTTATCCATTTTCCAGTTCTGTTCAGCATTGTTGTATCTCCTGGCTGCTGCTGCTGCTATCTTTTCCTAAATTAATCATACGGGTATTTTTTGATTTAACACCTTCAATGCCCATGGTGTTTTACAGAGGACAGGTCCTTGCCCTGAGAAGCTTACAATCTATTTAAGTGGTAAAAAAGCCAACTGATCAGGAATCAGCAAGTGAACAGGTTAATTTTGTACATCTCATGTGATGGCTCCACTTGATCTTAGTAAATAAAATTACAACTGATCAAATAAAATAAAGCCACATGATGACATTACTGAGCGTAAATGAGGACAATTGAGATCAAAGACAATTGACAGTATTTTAAGTGAATAAACAACTATTTCTGCAACAACAACAAAAAGTAAAAAAGAGGCATTTTTTTGGCACTGTGAAAATTTTCATGCAAAATGGAGAATAGTTTCAGCTCAGTTCTAGTTCTTTAGCATAACTTTTGATTTTACTGGAAGAAGCTGTCAGTATAGAGCAGTGATGGCGAACCTTTTTGAGCCCGAGTGCCCAAACTGCAACACAAAACCAACTTATTTATTTCAAAGTGCCAACACTGCAATTAAACCTGAATACCGAGGTTTTAGTTTTAGAAAAACAACTCATACAGTTGTCTGAACTAATTAACATCTTTTGTCTTAAAAGAAAAACACGATAACAGAGCTTTCAATGATACAAACAGTTTTTTGTTGAAAAAAAAATCAACTCAAAAAATTATTATAGTACTACATTGTACACATAGTCTGAAGGGAATTTATACAAACTTTTTAAATAATTAGGCACATGTATTTTTGGATAAGGGATTCTCAACTTGTAATATGATTCTATGCCAGACTGAAATTGTATGGGGCAAGCTTTACCCCAGGTCCTTTCCCTGCTTCTACAGGTGTCGGATTAGTAAAAGTAAAAGTCAGCCCAGGACCGGTGCAAGGCAGTTTGGTGCCCTAGGCAAGATCAGATATTTAGTGCCCCCCTTCCCACTTGAGAGCGCTGTATTTTTTTTTCAAGGCGTTTCTGGCGCCCCCTTCAGCCCTGCGCCCTAGGCAGCTGCCTAGTTGGCCTAATGGTAGCACCAGCCCTGAGTCAACCTGTACTAGGATGAGCAAGAAATCAAGAAAACTAAATGTGCTTAACACATTTTAAACACTTTATGTCTTGGACTGCAAACACTGCATTAGGTAAAAGTTTGCATTGGGCATGCTTTTGCACAATTAATGTGATTTTTGCTATTGCCTGCATGCTGATAATTTGTAAAACCTTGGCTCATACTCCGTTAGTTTGAGAGCAACACATGCAGCACTCAGGTCAACTGTTAGGGCTTTACATCCAAGCCATGCTCTGTGCATCATTCTTCAAAATCTTTTAAATGTGATAACAATGTAGAAAAGAATTCTGTAACAGGAATTCTAGAATAAAATCATTCTGTTCCACACTGTGAGAAAGAACAAAATCATTAGTGTTTTGCAGAAGGGGACAGTCTTTTCGCTATCTGGTGACCAATGGCTCGAGTGCCCACAGAGAGGTCCCTGCGTGCCAGCTGTGGCACCCGTGCCATAGGTTCGCCATCCCTGGTATAGAGGAAGGCTCTTGCCCCTGTCTGTGCAATTTTCCCCTGTGATGATATCTGTACAAAATGGAGAATTTCTACAGGCAGTGGTGGAAAAGGCCATTTCTGATTAAATATTCCTCTTGTACTGCCATTAACAGTGCAATCAAGTCCCCATTGATTTCAGTGGGGCTTACTCACAAGTGTGGGTATAGGATTGCAGCCTAAAGGTACATGAGTGCTGCCCCACACTTAATCTAGTGACTATAGTAGGATCAAATAAACATTTAGCAAAGTTAATGCCAATAGGCTCCGAACATCGTATTCCTTCACATGTGATTCTATCTATCTATCTATCTATCTATCTATCAGCAAGAATAAGAATATAATGAATATATTAATAGATGGCAACGCAAATATACATTTCTGTTTTTAAAAAAGGCAACGCAAGTATAATTATTTGTGAAAAGTTAGAAAAATGTGCAAAGGTAGCAATATACTTATTTTTTAAAAAAATGAATATGGCCCAGATCTTCAGAGAGAGAACCTTTACCTTTTTTAAGAGTTCTGCACAGATATTAAGCAAGTAAAGATTTTACTATCACTTAATTTCCAAGTCAAGAAAAGCATTGGTTTCTTAATTTCTGTCTATCAGAAAGCCACTGAAGATATAGGATCCGGCCCCCCAAATGGCAATGCTAGAAGGGAATGTCTCATGTTTGCATCTGCTGCTAAAATATGATCACCACTTTTCTCTTCCCCGTCTCCCCCTGCCCTGCCTCATATTGCTGCTTTAAGAGCTGCATGACAGATAGAAATTCAATAGACAAGCCTTTTCCTAGCATTCAGAGAAAGTGTTATGAAAAGCCTCACCTGTTGAAGTTCTGCCTGCCACCTGGTTGTTAAAAGGCATTGATCCTCAGGGAGGAAAAGGTGGCAATCTATGCAAAAAAGAAGAAAAGGTTGCCCCCCTGCCACGTGCCCTTCTAAATGGTCCCCTACAGTTGCCTCATGCTAAGGCTAGCCCTGCTGTTCTCGAATTTGCTTTGGTGCAAGTCAGATTTTACCAGGCCTTAAGTTTTTTCCTTCCTTGCAGAGGATTGATTGTTTGTTCGTTGGGCTGTTTTTTGTTTTGTTTTTTAAACTAAGAGCAGTGGCCACCACAGGGAAAATCACATCTATCTCTCTCATGAGTGAGAGATAATAAATCACTCTTCACAGGTGAAATCTTTTATTTATGCTTTGGGATTCCCTTTTATTGAAGAAATGTAGGTTCTTTTGGCTTTGGCAAGCCTGCACTTTAGCAAGTGATTCAAATCAAGCTGACACGTCTTCGTGAACATTCTCAATGCAATGGGCTTATGGCTGCGGTTCACCTGCTACTTGCTCTAACTTCTCACAGTAGATTCTTGCTTGGCTTCTCCGAGTTTGTGTAGCGCAAAAATGTCTTCCCATCAAGTAGAAGTACATTGTGGTGGTGGTAAGACCTAATTTTGGGGGGGGGGGGAGATAATACACAATTCTATGCCCATTGCTAAAAAAAAAAAAGAAGAAAGGGGGGTGGGGAAAGACTGAGAAAGAAAAGAAACTCTAAACACACAGAGGAGTAAAGATGAACTTGTTTGGGCCAAGTCTACACATTCCGCATAACAATATGGTAAAGGCCTGAGGTGGTGGAATGGATTGTACCATGTCATATTGCAGGTGGGGATCACATCTTTGAATGCTCCTTGTGTGTTTGAAAACAGCTTTGCAAGTAGAAACTAGCATAGCAGGAAGTAAGTTGGGTCAGAACCTTTCCTCTTAATGCTATAGTAGTTTACTTGCAGGGAGTTTTGTTTTTTTTAAATTAAATTTATATGGAGGAACATTTAGAAAGGTGACATACGTAAACCCCCGCAGTAGTACAGTGTATTCTAACATCTGGACGCTACCACTTCATTCTGCTGCCTGTGTTGATCAGGCCTGAAGAAGGCTCTATCTAATACCTTTAAAGAGTTTCACAGAGGGGATGATGTCTCCACGGGTGTCGTATTTCCTGCCTATGCTGGGAAAAGTAGCAGCTGGTTAAATTCTGCCCTGGCATGCCTCTTAAATGTAGACTGCTGGCTAAGAGGTGGCTCATAGACTTAGTTACAGCGCAATCCTATGTATGTTTAGACAGAAAAAAAATGCTGGCTGGGGACTGCTGCGAGCTGTTGCACTTTTTTCTGTCTAAACATGCATAGGATTGCTCCCTAACTTGTGTAAGATGTATAATGCTAGAGTAAAATGTTACACTTTCTATTCACTTATTGCGGTCCACTTTTCATTTGTCATTACTAGTCTTAGTGATTGTCTCATAAGGGGTTTCACATGAACCCCCTCATACACTGACAAAGCAGATGTGAGGGGGTTGTAATTCCAATCCCTGCTGATGGCGCATGTGCCAGCAATGCCATTGGCTGCATGCAGGGCCAAACCAAGGCTTTCATTTATTTAATTAATTTCTGAATCTCCCAATAACTGAAGCTCTCTGGACAGTTCACAAAATCAAATGTGAACCATAAAATACAACAACATAGTAAAGCATAATATAAAAACCTTACGTTTGAAACCAGGGTAAAAGCCAGGAGCAGTTTAAACCTGCTCTTCTCACATGACTAACACCACATGTAGTTTGGTCCAAATTTTCCAGGGACAAAATTCATAAGTGAAGCCCCAAACCGCAGACATCACCTGGGGTGAGAAGCAGACTGCACCAGTTGTCAGGGCCGGATTAAGAGCATTATGGGCCTGGTGCTGATGATTTTGGTGCGCCTTTTTATGGAAATAAATAAAATGAAGACGCAATTTTATATTAAAACAAATTAAATATTTTAATTACCATTAAAGTGCCAAAACTCAAAAACTCCTGCAGCTCATCAGTAAGGGTCTCCCCAATTTCCCCCAAATTTATTTATTAAAAAAGAAATAACAAAAAGCCAGGAAGCTTTGCTTGACCAAGAATAATTGTGTTGTTCTTGTTGCTTTGTTTCGTTTTCGTTTTTGTTTTTTTGTTAAACTAGCATTTGAACAATTGAGCTGCGAATCAGAAAGATCTTTTGCTCGAGGCTGGAGAGAGAGGTCCCTTCTAAATCTGAATATTACAGACCCTAGCAAGCCCCCATGTGCTTCAAAGAAATGTAGTAACAGTGATTGAAATGCAAAAACCTACCGAAATGCTAATTTGAGAACAACAGTTCTTGCTAGGTCTTGCCTCAAGCCTGTAATGCAGATGTGCTTAGAACACCTTTCTAATCTTGAAAAAATCATTAATTATGCTGAATGATAACGATCAGAGCTAACTCAAATCGTGCCGTGTGTCCCTATATTGTGGGCCTATTGTCTGTTATGGGCCTGGAGCGGCCGCTCCAATCGCCCCTATGTTAATCCGGCCCTGCCAGTTGTTCCCATTGTGTTCTGTCCTGGGACATACCCTGTTCTGGGGCAAAACATTTTGCTGCCTGAGCCAGAGCAACCAATGGTGCCCCCCCCACCAAATCAAGGGGCATAGTACCCAAAGCCAGGCAAGTTATTTTTGCACAATTTTTGCACATGCCACAAGCACCTCTTCCCAATCCTGGCAGTAAAAATGCAATGGCAACACATTAAATAGCTAACGATTTGCGTCCCTTCTGTAACATCAAAAATCTGTCTGAGGTGCTCGTCTTACTCTGCCTAATGGTAGGGCCGGTCTTGGCTGCACCTTTGACAGCAGTATGTAGGACTCCTCCATGCAAGGGAGGGGAAACATACTGATTGGCCCATGTTTCCCTCTTATGTGGAAAAGTCCTACACATTGATGAGAACGTCGGGGCCTTCACATTGCTGCCAAATGCACAGAAGGCATGCCCAGAATGCACACTCAGCAGGGGAGATGGGAGTGGGACCAGCTGGTATGACTTCCTCATATGTGTTTTCAGTGTCTGAAGGGGTCCATGTGAACTCTTTATTGGAACCTGGGCTGTGGTGGGAGCGGAATTCAGGGAGAGAGTAGGGTTGCCTGCTTCCCCCCCCCCCCAATTATTTTTTTTTATTGTGAAATTTCAACAAAAAATGAAAAGGAGGAAAAGAAAAAACAAATGTAGCTACATAAATTTTAATATATCAATTTCAATGCATGCATATGAAGTGTGTGTGTGTGTGTGTGTATGAAAATATGGCTTTCTAAGAATTATACATAAACTTCAACAAAAGCAGACCAAATATCCTCTGTATACCACCCGTTCAAATGTTGAAAGTGTCATTAGGTCCTCAGTCGATTGCATTATAGGAGGTGAGTGTGTCCTTCCAATGTTGTAATATCAGTCTTTTAGGGAGCAATCCTATGGGGATGCCCATAGCCCTCTGAATTCAGCGGATTACAGGCATTCTATGGAGAGTGGGAAGAGCACGGAGGAAAAGGTCGCCTCCGCGCTCCTCTCGCTCTGCAAAGCACTTAGATGGCCGAGTTCAGCCGTCTAAATTTGGTGCTCTGGAGCAGGTGCCACTAGGATATGCGTAATCTTGGTGCCACTGGTCTCCTCACCTCCCTGCCCCCCAAAGCACTTCTCTGAGGTTGCTCTTACGACCTCAGAGAAGCTGCCAGTGCAGTTCTTTCTGTGCCGGCTGCAATGGGGGAGGGGGAATCTAAGCACAGATTCCCAGCTATGAGGTTGGAGTGATTTTCTGACCTTGTAGCTAGGAATCCAAAAAATCCTATGGCCGTCTAGACACTGTCTAGCAGCCATAGGATTGCACTGTTAGCTGTCAAAAGGGTGTGGAGAATCCATTTGCGTTGAATGTGTGTTAACTTCCAAGAAGCAGATAGATCATTTAAGAGGACATGCACATCAGTGAATATTAAAGAATGTTCCAGTACAAGGTTTATCTGAATAATAACCTCCTCCCCAAAAAAGGCAACTATTGGGCATTGCCAGAACATATGGTTAAAAGAAGCATTCACTGTGTTACACCTCCAGCAGTTAGCCAACTTGGACAAACCCTTATTAAAGAGATGCTGTGGTGTCCAATAGACATGGAACAAGACTTTTTGCAGAATAAGACATAACCTGAGATCCAATTATGCTTCAGATAGATGCTAAAGCAGTGATCCATTGATTAGGCAAAATGGGACAGTCCAGTTCCCTATTCCATTCCTGCTTAAGACCCTGTGTATTGTATTTATTCACCAATAATAGGTCTTTATAAACATGGATCATAGGTTGATATGACTGATCAGCCTCAATAAGTGCTTCCAATAGCAAAGGAGACTCTGAAGCTATAAAAGTGGTGGGGCCAAACCTAGATCCTAACAAACGTAGCAATTGCAAGTATTGTCATTCAGTCAAAGCAGGAAAGTCGTATTTGACACACAAAGCCGAGAATGACTAAAACTCATCATCAGCACTCACTAGTTGATCCAAGGTAAGAATCAACTTATCCAGGTTGTCTTTTCTTGAAATAAAGCAGTTGAGGCTGGTGGCTCCAATGTTAAAGCCCCACTACCATGCCCACGCTGGTGTCCCAGTCTGTATAGGTTCCCTGCACTTACTCTGGAGTAAAAATGAAATAAAGACAATGTTTTTAAAGCCATGTCTGTTTTGGCCCGCCATGGTGAAGTCCAGTGGTTCTAGGCAGATTCAGGGGTAGAGCCTAACACAGAAGCTGTCTTTCCACTAAAGGATAGAAGTAAAAAATAATACTGCAGAACATTAAAAAAACTGGCCTTAAACCTTGATTTTCTGGCAACCAGTCTGAAAATTAAAGAGGCAACAAAGACATGTTGTTCCTGGATGGTTGCAATTCTAGGAGGCAGGCATTTTGAAAACTGCTTGTCATGTGATACTGAGCTCCTGTCTGGCTGTAACCATATCAAAGATGGTAGCAACCATGCACCTAATTCCCATGTATTGAACACTCACCATGTATATGTACAATATAACCTTATTCCAACCTGCCTGCTCACTGAGGTCATTGGAGGACATTCTCCTGGTGGTTCCACATGAACCTTCGGCCTGGTTGGAGTCCATCAGTGTGGCGGCTCCACTTCTATGGAACTCCCTGCCTCTGGAGGTCAGGCAGCCTCCGACACGGTGTTTTTTCTGGTGCCTGCTGAAGATGTCTTTCTTCTGGGAAGCCTTCCTTGCTGACCAGCCACGATTTTAATGTTATTTTGTTTTTAATGTATTGTTTTTATTCTTTTATCTTTTTATTGTTCACCGCTCTGGAATCTGTCTAGATATGGAGCAGTAAACAAATGCTGTAAATCATCATCATCATCATCATCATCATCATCATCATCATCATCATCTCAACCATAGTATGTATGGGCACTCCTTTCTTTGATGTCATTTTAGGTTATGAATTGGCAGTTCCGCATGTCCATAATTTTCTCAAGATGGCAGGGCATGCTCCAAATTTCTCTACATAGTTTCAGCAAATCCATTAATCTCACCAGACAGTTGCTGTGCAATTTAAATGATCTCTGCAACGTTCTGAGTTTTTAAAAATTGTTATGTCATTCCAAGTTTTGCCTTAGTTTTTGTTCCCAGTTCAATTGAATAATTGGGATGACAGAAGCTTTGAGTTCCACTCCTTTCTTTCTTTTTTTTAAAAAACACCTTAATTTATTTGTGTTTGTCCAACAGGGGGGAAAAAAGAGAGTTTATCCTCCCATATTTTCACAGGCAGGACCCCACGATCTTGTAGCACTACATCTATTTTGACTGTTTATATACACTATGAGCTGAGAACAGATTCCAGCTCTCCAGAGGATTTTACAGCTTGATGACATCTTCCTTGTTATTATTACTCATTACAAACAGATTTCTGGGAGTGAGGTCATTCAATGGCGAACCCATCACCAACAGTTAATGGCAAGGATTGCTGGAGTCAAACTAGAGACAGTGTACAACCCCCAGGCACAATCCAACATATGTTAAGTCACAATGAAAGCCCATTGAAATCAGTGGGGCTTACGTTAGCCACAACAAATATCACATGCCATTGTTTTCAATGGGACTTAGATTATTGCTGGATTGTGCCCAACACATTCAGTTTTTGAGAGGAACAGGGTTGAGAGGAACTAACTGGTCACTGGGCTTTTTCCAAGATTGCTTTCCAAACCACAGCATTTGGCAAAAGCACCCAGAATTTAATTAACCATAAAAACATGCTTATTTCTACCTAAATATGAAATTTATGCTAGACAAGAATCTTTTTAGTCACTGGCCTAGAAACTGATGCCAGGTCATAGTCTGCTTTATGCTGATCCATGGTGGTGGAACTGGTCCATATCCTACTGTTGGGTTGGTGGGTAATACCCTTCTCTCCTCCCTCTAGCAGCAAGCAGGGCCCTGGAGTGTTTCCTGATGGAGGGCTCCTAGAGTTAAATCAGCTATAATATTAACATTATATAAAATATCAAAGTTAAAACAGCAATAACAATATAAACAGTGCAATTGCAATTGACTTTCTACACTACTGGGGATATTGCACATTTTTCTTCCATGTATAATCTGCTGTGTTCCATCCATACTGTGTGTGTGTGGGAGGGCGGGAAGCACTGCAATAGATCTATCTCTTTCTCTCACATATGCGGAGGGAGAAAAACAACCCTCAACACTCTTCCTCAGTGGAGCTGCACATGGAATATGTGAAGGAGATTGGAACTGGGGGCTAGAATTAAGCACTTTTGTGCCAATATGCCACTTGTTTTTAAAAGCCAGAACTGGAGTGGGGAGCATGAGTGGAGGAGAGTCTGGGGCCAGAGGTCTCCCTGAGGAAGCTGCACTCCCAAAGAGAACGGCTCTTTATTCTCCGTTCTTCCTGCTGGTTTCCGGCTGCGGCAGCCTTCTCACCTGCTCAAGGATGCTAGAAAGGAATCAAAGCGCACAGAAGGGATCTTCAGTCCTGTTGATTGGGAGCAAATGGTGCTATCTTGGAGACACACACACACACACACACACACACACACACACACACAATAATAATAATAATAATAATAATAATAATAATAACTAACAACAACAACAACAATGGAAGCTGTGTGTTCATCTGTCTGTCCATCTGTCAATGCCATAGCGCAAAGACCGTGAAACCTAGCCACCTAAAACTTGGCATGTGTACGAATGGGACAGTACAGGTAGGTATGCAGCATGGGGTTATTTTATTTTTTAAAATACTTGAATTAGATTTAAGTAATTTAAGTGTGTCTGTATGGTTGAAGTCTGCAGTAACATCTTCAGTCACTAGGGGCAGACATATCAAACCAGCATATAGCTTTGCAGTCTATACAGTTTTAAGCCATGGGAGTTTAGAAGGCTGGGGGACAGAATTATATACCTGCCCCCTGCTGCGGGGCAGCCCCCCTCAAGGGAATAGAGTGGACAGACCCCCTCCCTCAGGAGGCTATGGGGCGCACCATGAGGGGCGTGCCTAGGAGTCCTAGCAGGCGTGGCTTCACTCATGGCGCAGACACAATGTGTCCACCTCTGACAGCTGCGTATGTTTGCTTGCAGCCTTCGCTGTATCAATGTAAGGGCTTTTCCCACCCACACAAAGCCAGGTTGGCTTTATTTATTTATATTTATATAAATATAAAATCTGGAAAGAGCAAGCCTGAAGTGGGAACTTACATCCCCTTTTTCACAACACACCATGACACACACACCCCACGCACACACAAACAGTTCCTGACTCTCTGCAGCAGGAGAGGGTTGCAAGTTGTTGATGAAGGAGAATTTTGAAACACACACACACACACTGCTGAATGGAACACAGGAACATAGGAAGCTGCCTTATACTGAGTCAGACCATTGGTCCATCTAGCCCAATATTGTCGACACTCGACAGTGGCTGGCAGCTGCTCTCCAGGGTTTCAGGCAAGATTCTTTCCTAGCCCTACCTGGAGAGACCAGGGATTGAACCCTCTGCATGTAAAGCATGTGCACTATCATACTGAGCTATGGTCCCTCCCTACAGCACCTGGTATTCCAAGGTGCTCACTCATCCAAGTACTAACCAGGCCTGACCCTGCTTAGTTTCCAAGATCAGGCATGTTCAGGGTGGTCAAGGAATGGGTTCCCAGCTGCTCCTTCCTTTGGCAGCATGTCAATCAGAGAGAGCAGCTTCTCCCTCTCTTTCTTGACAGGTTTCTAGGGACTAACTTCCCAGGTGATTCCCCTTCCCCAGCAGCCTTTCATCCTAATTCTGAGGCCGGAGAGCTCAGCATTGCCAGCAGCAACTCCTTCGTGCCTGCTGTGCTGAGCCTCCACGGTCTCCTCCCTTCTCCCAAGTAGCAACTGGACCTCTAGAGGCTTTCCAAGCTCCCTTGCTCCATGTAAGCCAGAAGAGGATCAGGAGAAAGGAGCCATGCACCAGGGAATACACAGGAGAACAATGCAGGAAAAGGTGAGGCATCTCCAACACACCTCTCCCCCCCCCCATGCTTCAGTTGCACATTATATATATATATATATATATATATATATATATATATATGTCTGCACAGCAGCTGCTATTCCATTCTTTCCCCCAAGCTCAGATTTTTATCTTTTTGGGTTAAGGAAACAGATAAGGACAAGCGCTGGGAAAATACGGGTTACAGGAAATTGCTTGTGTCATCTGGACTCCCTGTTAGCTAATTAATTAATTTAAAATAATTATATGCCACCCTTTGTTATCAAATTACAGGGCGGTGTACAAAATGCATGAGAACAACAATTAAAATAAAACACAAAGATAAAAACCATGACAAAGGAAATCTACAAAGCACGGTAAGAAAATCAGCAAATGCCTGGGTATACAGGTAAGTTTTCAACAGCTGCCTAAACACTGTCAAGGGCCATGCCCGTCATACTGGATATAACACCTGAATGAGGGGAGCATCGCAATTCCACTATAATAAACATCATGTCTGGAAGCATCCCTGCTTTTCCAGTAGAGAAAGAAGGAGTGGTGAGGTGATACGTTTTGAAGCACAAGTGATCATCATGATGAGTGCCATGAGTGCCACCTTGAGTTTTCTACCATTATTTTGGGGTAGAAAGGTGGAGTGCAAATCAAATAAATAAATAAATAAATAAATGAAAATAGTCCAAGCCACAGAGGAGAGTCCAAAAATACAGGCAAAGGTGTTCATCTCTCTCTCTCTCTCTCTCTCTCTCATATGTCTTTTTATGATAATTATGGCTCATAATTATTCAAGACCAAGCCACCCCCAAATACTTTGCCTTACAACAAGGGGTAGCTCAACACAATATACTGGTGATTGGAAAATCCATTTCCTCACAGCACCTGTGATGATTGCAGCTACGCTCAGAAGGAACAGGGAAACCCGAGGTGGGGGTGGGATGGCAGATGACATCATCATCCCTGCTAATCGAAAAGTCCTGTTGGTCCGCGTGTGCATGAGCAGCAGAGTGCGTGTGCGCATGGAAGATTTAAAATCCTGTCTGTGTGCTAGCAGAGGCCTGTTATTTCACACACAGATCTTCCAGATCTCAGCTCCCCCCTTTTCGCAGCGTGCAGCGTGTTGTGAAGATGCCAGCCCAGCCTGCCTGTAAGTGTAATCCAACTTGCTTCCAGCTTCCCCGTTTCAGATTAATCCATGGAGTCAGGAAACACTCTGTAACACCACAGGTCTAATTCTACCTGTTTATTCACTTAGCAAGTAAAGTTCTACAGAGTATACATTTCCTAGTTACAGTCCATGTGCAGAGTATAAATGCATAGCAAGCATTACATCCAGTGAAGTTGAGCTTCACTCCACCTCAGCAAAGGCGTTACATTGTTGCAGTGACAAAAGTCCAGCAAGAAGAACAAAGGAGAAGAGAGAAAGCAGTCCTGCCTCTCTCTAAGATGGCTTCAGACAGAAAACAAGTTAGCACGTCATCAGAACATACAAACCATGTGACTAGCTCATAATGCTCCCACGGTCTAGGCTTCCCATGCGAAAAACACGAGAACCCAGAAAGACATAACAAATTCTGTTCTTTCCATGTGTAAACAGTGTGCTACAGCTGGTGAAGTGATACACATCACAACATCCCCCACACAAGCTGAAGTACATCTTGTTTCACATTTGCTCAATGAGGCCTAGCGCCGTCATTAGCTTCCTGTGTCTTACTACAGGCAATGGTTTTGTGAAAAGATCTGCCACCATTTTTCCTGTTGCACAGTATTTGAGTGTTACCCACCCTTTCTGCACACAGTCCTTTACATGAGAGTAACGAACATCAATGTGCTTGGTTCTTGGCCTACATTTTTCATTTTGAGCCATGCTTATGCAAGCCTGGTTATCTTCAAAAATTGTAACAGCCTTGTCTACTGGTATTTGCAAATCAGTAAACAGTTGTTTGAACCATTCAATCTCATTGCATGCTTGAGGTAAACTGATGAATTCAGATTCTGCACTAGATACAGCCACACAAGATTGTTTTCGTGTATACCAGTCAATTAAACTTTTATCATACATGATCACAGTCCCACTTGTGGACTTTCTATCTGTTGCAGACCCCCAATCAGCATCAGTGTACACACAAAAACCTCCCTCTGTGTGTGATGACAATTTCAGTTTGCAATTCATGGAACCTTTTAAATATCTTAACACACGTTTCACAGCCAGCCAATCATACATAGAAGGATTTTGGGTTTTCCTGCTAAGTATGTTCACAGCATTGCTGATATCTGGCCTACTCACATTTGCCAAATATAGCAGGCTTCCAATAACACTTTGATATTTCCCAATATCTTCAAATTCAGTGTTATCTGTGTGTTTCTGATATTCAAGAGTCATTGGAGTGGTAACTGGGTTACAATTCTCCAATCCATGAATTTCCAGCAATTTCTGAATTTTCCCACTTTGTTCAACCAAGAAAGAACCTTCCTCATCCTGGGATAATTGCATGCCAAGATAGTGTTGTACCAACCAAACCTAGATCTTTCAGTTCAAAGTGTGCTTGCAATTCTTTTGCAATTTTGTCCTTTTGACTTACTGATTCTGTTATCAGCAATATATCATCACAAAGACTAACAAATACACCCAATGTCCCAATTCTGTGTGACATGTGTACAGACAGTGATCAGCCTTGCTTTGTTTGAATCCCAAACTAATCAAAACTCTGTCTAATTTTTGGTTCCAGCACCTTGCTGCTTGCTTCAGCCCATATATGGATTTGTGCAAACGACATACAAGACTGGGATTTTCTACAAAACCTTTTGGTTGCATCATGTAGATTTCCTCTTGTAAATCACCATATAGGAAAGCAGTTTTTACATCAAAATGAAATGCCATCATTTTTCTTTGTGCTGCCAATTTCAACAACAATCTTACAGTTGCATACCTTGTTGTTGGTGCAAACACGGAATCAAAATCTATCCCATATTTTTGTGCAAATCCTCTTGCCACGAGTCTTGCCCTGTACCTTTCCACCTGCCCCTGGTGATTCGTTTTCACCTTGTACACCCATTTACAGGTGATGGCCTTGCGCCCTACAGGTAAAGATTCCAGACTCCATGTTTTGTTGACATGCATTGCATTAATTTCATCCTGCATGGCTTCAAACCAATCATTTCTCACCTTTGGTTCCATGCTCTGGATTTCCTCAAAAACTTTGAGGTTCTAAAGCTATTTTGAGAGCTTTATGTACAACAGTTTTGCCACTTTGGAATTAATCCTGATATCTAACAGGTGTTTTACGTTCTCGGGTTGAACGCCTTAGAGATTGTTCACCTCCGTCCTGTTCCCCAGATATCTGCCCAGTGGTTTGTTCTGTTTCAGAAACTTCTTGCTGTGTTTCAGCCATTGAATGCATTGGCAATTCCACCAGCTGTTTCTCATCATGTGTTTGCTCGTGAAAAATCACATCTCTGCTTAAAATTACCTTTCTGTGTTGTGGTGACCATAACCTGTAACCTTTTGTTTGTCCATCATATACCCCAGCATCATATCTTAACACACGTTTCACAGCTAGCCAATCATACATAGAAGGATTTTGGGTTTTCCTGCTAAGTATGTTCACAGCATTGCTGATATCTGGCCTACTCACATTTGGGTGACAGCTTTGTTCTGTTTTGAGCCTGTATATGAACAAAACATTTGCACCCAAAAATTCGTATGTATGCTATCTTTGGTTTCCTCCCATGAAAGATTTCATATGGAGTTTTCCCAGTTGTGGTGTTAGGTAATCTGTTCAGCAGATAATTTGCATTTGAAAGTGCATCCCCCCAGAAATGGTTTTTCAACTGTGAGTCAGCTAATTGAGCCCTCATCATTTCCTGGAGTGTTCTGTTGCGTCTTTCAGCTACACCATTTTGAAATGGTGAGTTTGGGGCTGTGACTTTGTGCCCAATGCCCTCACTTTCCAAGAATTCCTTAAATTTTGTACTCATGTACTCTCCCCCACCATCTGTGAGCAGCTCACCTATGGGGTATTGTTTGAATCTGTTACCAGCCCATTTCACAAATGATTCAAATTTCTCTCGTACCTGAGACTTATGCTTCAGAAGATAAACAAATCCAAATCTAGAAAAGTCATCAATGAGAGTCATGTAGTACCTATTTCCCCCATAGCTTTCTTCAAATGGCCCAGCAACATCAGAGTGTACCAGCTCAAATATTCTTGTGCTCACTCTATCACTGCGTTTCTGAATGTTAGTCCTGTGCGACTTTGCCTGACTGCATACTTCACATTCCACATAATTAGAACAAGGTTTCATTTTCATGCCCTCACACAGACCTGGCATCTTCTCGATGCTCCTGTAATTAGCATGCACAAAACGTTTGTGGAATAAATGTATACAATTATCATGAGGCTTACAATTTGCATACTTCACACTCTCATCATGTGTTACAAATGGATTTATAACATACAGAGAATTCTGCAAATCACCTTTTGCACAGACTGTCCCTTCACGTGAAATCACACATTTGCTGTCTGAAAAACACATTTCATAGCCATTTTGAGCTAATTGGGAAATACTTATCAGATTTGTGTCCAGTTCTGGAACAAACAATGCTCTCTGTTGACCCAAAGTAGCATATTCAATTGTTCCTGTTGCTGAAACATCTATTCGTTTCCCGTCAGCTAATTCCACATGCTGACCTGGACATCCATCTTCTTCCAGAGATTGAAATACGTTCCTGGAGTTAGTCATGTGATGAGAAGCTCCAGAGTCCAAAACCCAAAAACCATTAGAAACCCCCACCCTTGCAATCAAACTTTTGCCCATTTTAACTGCCTCTTCAGGTGTGCTTGTAGTTTCCGGTTTGTTTCGTTTCTTTCTCTGTTTGACCTTACAATCTTTTTTCAGATGATTTGTAGATCCACAATTAAAGCATTTTTTCACTTTTAAAGCAGTGGCTTGGGTAACTCCCTGCTTGTTGCTGCTCCCTTGGCTGTTTATCACATCAGCCGAGCTGTCTGCAAATTTACGGCCAGAATTGTTTTTCTTTCCTTGGCGCTTTTCCCACTCAGAAAGAAGTTTGCCTGACACATATTCCATTGTCAGATTTTGATCTGGCTGCCCCTCCATCAATGTGACAATTGTGTCATATGATGAGTCAAGACTAGATAACAGAATAGAAACCTGGTTCAATGGATCAATAGTCATCCCTTGATTTCTCAGCCTGTTAAACAAGTCCCGGATCGTACTCAAATTCTCTGGCATAGAGCCACCTGGTTGCAAGCTTAATTTGTACAGCTTTCGTGTCAGCAAGATTCTGCTGCCCGCTGTTTGCATTTGATACGTATCTCTTAATACATTCCAGATCTCTTTTTCAGTGTTTTGAACACAGTGTTCAGCAAGAAGAACAAAGGAGAAGAGAGAAAGCAGTCCTGCCTCTCTCTAAGATGGCTTCAGACAGAAAACAAGTTAGCACGTCATCAGAACATACAAACCATGTGACTAGCTCATAATGCTCCCACGGTCTAGGCTTCCCATGCGAAAAACACGAGAACCCAGAAAGACATAACAAACTTGTTTACAGCCATTCTGTTCTTTCCATGTGTAAAGTGTCCACCAGTGTGCTACAGCTGGTGAAGTGATACATATCACAACACTTCAACCCTGTGAGCCCTGGCTCCACTGCACCGCTGGAAAGAAGAGCCTGCCTTTTGCTTGGCGGAAGACATTATTATCCAGTTTTCCACTTGGCAGAGTCAGGCTTAGGCTAGTGGCTGGGGGTTGTTAAGTGCAACAGACCTCTCAACAGCAGGCGAATAAGGTTTTCTTCCAGCTTTGCTAATATAAAGACTACCTTGCTTCTCTTTACTTCTGTCCCCTGCCTTGCAAGGAACCTGTGAGGGAGCCAGGAGTGGATCTACACTTTCAGTAGCAAATGTGGGTCTGGGAACCCCTGGCCCGTCACTACTGTGCAGCAAAGCGATGGGCGTGTTGGTGGTACCATCTGCAGGGAACAAGCAGTGGTGATGTGTGTGCTCTGCTCCTGCAGTCACCCTGGCATCCAGGGTAGGCAACTGGGTGCCCTCAAGATTACAAATCCCATCAGCCCCAGCCAGCATGGCCACTGGTAAGGCATTATGGGAGTGGTTGTCCAAAACATTGGGTGGGTAACAGGCTGCCTACCCCCTGCCCTCTGAGTTTTTCCTTCAGTTGGTGTTCCAGCTGCATCAACTGGGGAAGAGAAGCTGGAGAGGGGGGTGTAGGGAAAAGCAGTGGGCGAAGGAAGGGTTAAGCACACACACTCTGTCCACTACTTCTACCGTGCAAGTCGTCACACACCCCTCCCTACCGCTTTGTAGCAATGAAGCAGCAGACAGAGGTCTTTAACCCGGGTGTGCTGTCAAACGTGTAAATTGGCCCTAAGGGGATATTTTATTTGCTTTCTTTTCTTTTTATCAACACCAGGGAAGTATAATAGGATTGGGAAAGCAGGAGCTCTGCATGGGTAAATCCAAGCTAGAACATCAAATGTTTTCTGTTTTGAGCTGAGAGAGGGTCATCCACTACTTCTCACCATAGTGGTTTTGGTTTGTGTTGCGATGGCGATGGGTTGCTTTATTTCTACAGGATCCCACCCCACTAACTGAATGCAGCAATGAAAAGAAATATGGAGAAAACAATTTTAAGAATCTTGGGGCTGGTTGCTGGAGTTCTGCAGAGCTGGCCTCTTGCTGAACTACACAACTTTTGTCAAGAACCATGTTGATGTTGGCATCACATTTGCTGAAGAATCAGTGTTTGCTAAAGCTCCCCCCAGAACTGGTCCTTATGAACTGATGATCATGACAGGCCAACCTAATTCCAGGCTGTCCAGGCTGAAAACAAAATACATGCATGAACATTTTAGATATTCCCTGTGCATTTGTTTTTGTCATCAATTAAGCTAACAAAGCCTCATGAGTTGTCACAACCTGATGCCATGCTATACTAGGATCATAGAATCATAAAGTTGGAAGGGGCCATTTAGGCCAGGAGCTCCCAACCATTTTGGACCTGTGGGCACATTTGGGAATTTGAGAAACTTCTGTGGGCACCACCACAAAATGTCTCCCATGGAGGATGCGGCTGGTCACATAAAGGCTGTCGTTGGGGCCTAGGTAGTCAAAAGAGGTGGGGTGGGGATAGAAAGAGTGAGGCTAGAGGCTGGGAGGGAGGGGGAAAGAGCAAGGCAAAGGGGTAGAGGGGAGAGAAAGAGTGAGGCTAGAGGCTAGGAGGTGGGGAGACACAGTGAGATAATGAGGGGGGAGAAATAGCAAGGCTAGAGGCTGGGAGTGGGGAGAAACAGCAAGATAAAGGGGTGAGTGGGAGAGAAAGGGCAAGGCTAGGGGCTAGGAAGGGAGAGAAAGAAGAAGGCTAGGGATGGGGAAGGGGGAGAAATAGCGAGAAAAGGGGTTGTGTAGAGAGAAATAGCAAGGCTAGAGGCTGGGAGTGGAGAGAAAGAGAGAGAGAGAGAGAGAGAGAGAGAGCAAAAGGGAAAGGTCTGTGTGGATGGAAGAAGATTAGGCGGGGCCAGGAAGCAACCCTTTCCTTCTCTTCCTGATTGCTGAATGGCTGACCAACAGCAGGTGCAGGAACAGGAAGGAGAACCTGGTGCCCTAACATTTTTTCAAGTTTTTTTTAAAATTAAAAATAACTTTTTGAAGGGACAGGGAGTGGAGGGCTTCATGGGTGCCACTGGAGGTCTTTGCAGGCACCACGTTGGGGACCCCAGACTTAGGCCATCAACTCCAACTCCATGCTCAGAGCAGGAATCCAGCTTAAAGCATCCCTGACAGATGGCTGTCCAGTCTCTGCTTGAATATCCCCAGCAACAGAGAGCCCACCACCTCCCCTGGCAGTTGGTTCCATGGTCTGACTCCTCTGACCATTGGGAAGTTTTTCCTGAAATCAGAAATATTAATATTCATTTGGGTTGAGAGGATTTTAGTATACCATGAAAATATCTAGGCTGCCTACTCTAAAGGGAAGAGTGTGATTCTCTTTGCTTTCTCTTTTCCTCTTTCTTCTTCTTTTGCATTTGCTATGTCCTGTTTATATCTCAATAGATTGGCATACAGTTAAATTCAGTATGTGGCTTTAAATGCAAATTCCTGTTTAGGATATATTATATATACATATACAGGGCTATATATGTATATACAGGGCTATTATATATACAGGGCTAACAAACATATATAGGGCTAACAAACTGAGGCTCAATCCAGACAAGACTGAGATGCTGTTAGTGGGTGGTTCCTTTGACCGGATGGAGGGTGTTCAACCTGTTCTGGATGGGGTTGCACTCCCCTTGAAGGAGAAGGTTCGTAGCTTGGGGGTGCTCCTGGAGCCATCTTTGTCACTTGAGGCTCAAGTGGCCTCAGTGGCAAGGAGTGCCTTTTACCAGCTTCGGCTGGTGGCCCAGCTACACCCCTATCTGGACAGGGATAGCCTGGTCTCAGTAATCTACGCTCTGGTGATCTCTAAACTAGACTACTGCAATGCACTCTACGTGGGGCTGCCTTTGAAGACTGTTTGGAAGCTGCAGCTTGTGCAAAATGCGGCAGCCAGACTTATTGCTGGGACCGGAAGGTCCGAACATATTACACCAATTCTGGCCCGTTTGCACTGGCTCCCAATATGCTTCCGAGCCGAAATCAAGGTGCTGGTTTTAACCTATAAAGCCCTACACGGCTTAGGACCACAATACCTGACGGAATGTCTCTCCCAACCGCAATCTACCCGGACACTACGCTCAACATCTGGGGCCCTCCTCCGATTGCCACCTCCAAGAGAGGCTGGGTTGGTGGCAATGAGGAGGAGGGCCTTCTCGGTGGTAGCCCCCCAATTATGGAATCAGCTCCCCACTGAGACCCGCCTGGTGCCAACCTTACTACCTTTTCGGCGCCAGGTTAAGACCTCCCTCTATGCCAAGGCATTTAGTTAGGAGCTTGGAATAGCACAGGGGGGGATTGTCACCTGTAGGCTCAGTTTTATTGGCTTTTATACTGTTATTTTAAACTCTGTTTTTAAATTTGGTTTTTAATTCTTTAAACTATTTTGTATGTTTTTATTGTTGTTTTTATGCATAAAGTATTGTGAACCGCCCAGAGAGCTTCGGCTGTGGGGAGGTATATAAATGAAATAAATAAATTAAATAAATAAATAAATATACTGATCTTATCAGCTTCTCCCAAAGGATTGGATTGGCAGAGCTGTGGCAGTAATAAAAGTGAATGGTGCTAAGCAGCAAAAGTTGCGTATTGAGGCACTGAGTCATGTATGGTTAACTGAGATGGCTGACCAGGCAACGTACCAAAAATAGGTAAATAGGAAAAATAGTACATTTTTCTCACTATGATATATGTGTAACATATGCACTTATATATGTCATTTAGCTTATATATCCAACCTTTCATTAGGCAATGAGATTCTTTTAGACTCCTTTACTCTAGGTGTTTCACAAGCATATCCATGATTTACAAGGGATTATAATCAGTGAGTTCCTTTGTTTCTGTAGTGATATTTTTGTATTGTCATGTGTGTTCTTCTTTTTTTGTTGCTTGTATTTTTAACCTTTTTGTCAATAAAATAGAATTCCATGGGGGAAAAGGTTAATCAAAATGTGGTAAAGGAAGTCTTTTGGGGGGGGGGAGTAGGGTCTCTTGTTTTGGACTGCTTTTTTGGAGAAGAAGAAAAAATAGCACTTTGTCATATCTCTTTATAATCCCCCCTTCACTATAATTTCTTTTGAAAAAAATATTGCAGCACTGTGTTTGTAAAAGATACATTTGTCAAGAGAATCTGTTTTGTTCAATTATTCTAACTGTTATTGATTGCCATCTTCTCAGGATATTGGAAATTGGGGGAACTGTGGGTAATTGATTACATAAGATACCCGTAAGTGTTACTAAGAACCATCAGTTTAACACAGATATGTAAAACTGTATTGTTCATTAATATAAAAACCTCCAATACAATTGTTAACCATAATAATAAAAAAAAGAATGCACAGCCAGTACTGGGCTGGAAAGACAATGTGCTCAGCCCAAAGGAGAAGGCATTTCCTCATATTTTAAAGGCTCAGCTGCATTTTCCTGGGCACCTTTGGGTTGATACAATATTGCAGGTTAATTACATAATGAGACATGGATGTGGACTTCCCTGCCCCCTCCATCTCATGGCAGTCCATCCAGCCCCCTAAAAATGCTACATGGTGAATCAGGAGACCTACTCAATGGGGCAAGCTGTAGTGTGGGGAAGAGGGAGATCCCCCCAAATTGGATGGAGGGACCTGCCATGAGTGGAGCCATTCCTCCACAGAAGGCATCCAACCCAATTCGTGTAGGTATGGCTTTAGTGTAAGCACGGAATCTGTGTTTAAAGCAAGACAAAGACTACTCCCACACTAACAAAACTAGCTAGAATGGAAAAACACACACACATGCAATATGTACCACAAATAAATATGCCTGATGGTAAATAACACTGTCAATAGTAAATATCCATTCACATGTCTAACACAGAGAATATTGTTATACAAAAGCCTGGTGTCAAGAAGAGGTTCTCATCCTCCTCCTCCTCCTCCTCCTCCTCCTCCTCCTCCATAATGAACTTGCAAGAGAGATTGCTCCACTTCAGCAGTTGCTTTCACTTTGGTTTCAAGTATCATCTGATTGCAAATTCTCTGGGCAGATGCTGGTGGTCCAGTGGTCACAGAGAGGATATGCAACTGTTGTGCTAGATTAAGAAAAAGCACCCAATGGCTAGCTTAAATGGCAGCCCCATATTATGCCCATGTATCCAATTTGGCATGTTGAAGTGCCTTTAATCCTAGTTCAGCTTCAATTCTGATTCTCACCAAAAGGCCCAGGAAGACAGCTTTATTCACTGAATACAGCGATCAATAGGGAAGGAAGATTTACATATAGGAGGGTATATAAATCTGGCCATGCAGTATACTTCCCTGCTTTCTTGTTTTGCAACTTTTTAAAGTGAGTTTAGTTTTTGTGGAAGGGAGGTCATCTGACAGCTCTGGAAGGAAGAAGCAGAACTGGCATTCTGATGCAGCCGAAGTTCTGTCATCTGGGGGTGAGAACATGTTCTTGGAGGTGGTGGTGGTGGTGGGATTGAGTGGTTTAGTTTTCATATTTAATTCAGTCCATAGTTGCAGCTAGGAAAGAACCTTTCCTCAAGGACCAGGGCTGAGAACAAAACCATTAATTTCAGAGAAGAGGAGATTAACAAAATGGCTAAGGCTACAGCCCTTGCACACTTACTGGAGAGTAAGCCCCATTGAATTAATAGAATCAGGCTGAATGCTACTTTAGGCCATGGTTTTTTTGGATACATTTGAGATAGGGAATTCCTCTCTTTCATTGCCAGCTCCCAAATACAGACATGGAAACCAGCAAAAAACTCCAGCTTGTCAAAGTTCTCCAACTCGAAGCTCAGTCCGACTCAGTGTCCATATCAGATTCTGTGTGAGCTCTTTTTTTTTTTTTGCTTTCACATGAAAATCATCAAGTACTTGGGTACATGCTTGGGTGCACATTCAAAAGTACGGAATCTTCTCCCATTCATTATTGTTTCTGCACATATATTTTTTTTAAAAAAGTACACATTTTTTTAAATGTACATTTTTCTAATGTACACATTTTTTGAATGCACCCCCCCCCCACTGCTGCGTAAACAGCATCACAACAGCATTGCATACATTGGGAATGTACCGTATGTGCTTTGACTGCAGATTGCACTCGTGTTCACATTCAGGTTTCAAAGGTGCAAATGGGGGTAAATTCTGGCCATAAAGGAACTGAAATGAATTCCTCATAATACATCCCTACGACCCAAACAGCATGATTCTAAAACCATCACCACTGCAAAGTGCTTCAGGAAACCTCCATTTTCTGTCTCTCTCTTAATCGTGTATTCTCCTGCAGTTCACGAATCCCTCCCTCTCCCCCACTCCTGAAAACTCAGTAGAGTCTGTTGTCATAGACAAGAATATATGCAGTTGCTCTCCTGATCTGGCCTGTTCTGAAAAAAGGAGCCTGGTTAATTAACATTGATTACAATCCACCAGCTGCAAGTAAAAATTGATCGCCAGAGGTTCCTAATTTACATGCTTCTCTGTCCTGATTCCTCTGTTTCTCTGCTTTGGCTGTCCACAGAGTGAGAGACACAGACTGAACCCACTCTTTAGGTCTAATAAGAACCACCACCCCTGCCCAGGCGCCTGAGGTATGACAACTGTGATCCTTGTTGCCCTCCTGTATCCCCCACGGAAGAGCTGTTTGTTAGCACTGTATCTAATTGCTGCAAATTGTCTCCATGAACATTTGGACCCTGTTCATTGCTCCTTTCCCCCCCTTCTTCTTCTTATCAAGAGAGGAGCAACAGTATTGATTTCAGATAGGCAAAGAGAATGACAGGGATATTAGTAAGGAGCGAGAGAACACAGCACATAAACTTTTATGACACAATGTCAAAAGCAGATTGCACCGACATAAATGAAAAGGACAACATGTTACTGTAATTAAGGCAAACACACACCATTCATCTATTAGTAAGAAGGGGGCCTTGTGAATGCAAAAGAGAGCACACAAAAACAGGCACCTTACTGGAGGGAAAGTCCAGAGGGACAAAATATTGCCCAAGGGTTAGTGTGCAAGATGAATGTTTTAAAATGTGGCAACTTTTTAAAGTGACAGGCTGATAGTGGGATAGGGAGGTATCCTGTTATAAGGTACATGCTACTAAGAAAAACCTCCCATTTATTGTGCAATGACTTCCTAAAACAACTGCTACATTGCAATCATGGCGATGGGCCATAGCTCAGTGGTAGAGCACATGCTTTGCATGCAAAAGGTCCCCGGTTCAATTCCTGGCATCTCCAGGTGTTTCACTCCAGAAATGTGTGCAAAATAGTTGCACACATTGAGAACCAAGTTCTCCCATAGATTCATAGATCATAGAGTTGGCCATTGAGTCCAACCCCCTGCTTATTTGTAGCACCATTTGCACAAATTGGGTCTTTTGTGCAAATTGGGTCTGAATCTTTAAATTTGCCTAAATGGGTTTGTGCTGTTTTTAATATTTTATCGCACTTGCAAGTCCTTTAGGTAACCCTGGGCGCAGCATATTCCCTTGGTAAATATCCTTCTCAGTTTCATCCTCTCACTACTTCCTTGTTAGCTCACTGTATTCCCTACTTCACAAAGAACTTGCCATTGTCAATTTCGTCTAGTTTGGCATCGGTACAACAGTTTTCCTCTGTGGTTATGTGGTTTGTGCACACCAAACAGACACATTTTAAATTGTTATTTTCAGTTATTATTTTATTTTTCATCTCCCATGATTTGTGCAAACGGGGTCGTGGTGTTTTAGTCTCTCCCCACCCACCCCATTCTTCCCACCAATATTATGTGTACAATATCTGATTTCTTTTGGTAATATATTTGTTCCAACAAATAGTGTTTATTGCGTTCACTTGTTCATGATGATACTGCTGGTGGTTTGTTTGTCTTTTAGCAACAGGATAGGTCCCAGTGGTGGGGCAGCCAGCTCGAGTCAGGTTGGCCCCACGAAAGGCTTGAGTTTGCATAACTTTGAGATGTGCGCAAATTTCAGGTTGCAGAATTTGCGCAAATTTCCTGAGCTTAAAAAAATCCCAACCCTCATGCAAATTGCATCCTGTTTTAACAGTGGAAATCCATGTCCTGGCTCGACCCGTATTGGACTGAGTCGGTGCCAGTGTGAGGCAAACGGAACAGAATCCGGAGGGTTGAGTCGGGAAAATCTGTTGGGTTTTCATCCCCCAAGCAGATTCCTCGCACAATCCTAGTGTTTCTTTCTTTTACCTCTTCTCCCCATTTTGTCCTTGCAGCCTCTCTGGCTGCTTGCGCTTCTTGGACAGCCCCCAAGAGGATTTAGTCAGGACTTCCTTCCTTGGGGCTTTCCGGTGCTGCAGCTTGCTGAGTGCCTGAAAGCTGAGAGAGGAGCATTTTTAAAATTTTGCTTTGTTGTTATTAAAAGTCCTTTTAACAACAAGAATAAGAAGAATAACAACAACTCCTCCCTCAGCTTTCAGGCACTCAGCAAGCAGCAGCACTGGAGGAAATCTTAGCTACGTCTTCTAGGGGACTTTTCAAGAAGCTCAAGCGGCCAGAGAGGCTGCAAGAACAGAAACGGGGGTGGGGGGAATGGTAAAAGAAATAGCACCCCCCACCAGCTCCTTACAGTAAGGTAAACACTGACGCCCTTAACCCTGAGAAATTTCTCCAAAATTCTCATCCCTCCCCACAATTTTCGGGTGCAAATTCTTTTCAGCCCCCAGCCCACCCCCCATGAATGGTCAAAAATAAATAAACCAAAAAATTTGGCACAGTGCTATTCTAAATAGCTCTTCCCTCTCTATAGGATCACTCCATTCAGCAACACGTACCTCCTGCCCTGTGTCCACACTGCAAACAATGTTTATTCAGGGGCTCCATCCATTCCTCTTTTCTGTTTTACATTCTATGATACTCATCAATTCTGATCTTCACTTTTTGGGTTGACATCCTCCCGTGCATCATACTGCGCTGGCATTTTTCACTACGTAGACACCTTGGCTGGCACAAGGAGTGAAACCTTGTAAAGAATACCCCTGTTGACTGCTAGGAGCAATAAAAGATGACATCTGGTTCATCTAGTTTCAATATGCACAGGGTAGTAACCAATGGTGTCCCAGTGCTAGAGCTAACGACATTGTCCCAGTGTAAGCTAACGCTTACACAGTGTAAATAGCACAACAGGAAAAAGCGGCCATTTGCCACTGAAATTCAGCAGCGGCATCAAATTTCAGCAGCAAAATGCTGCTTTTCCCCGTTGCGCTGTTTGCGTCGCAGAAGCATTGGTTTACGCTAGCAAAACATCCTCCCCACCGTCTTCACAAGGATAATATCCTCTGAGTTGTGTGGCTCCTGGCAAGATCCTGGGAACTGTTTCCCATCTACAGTCATTTAACTATGCACCAATTTATCTTCCATGTCGTGGTTGGCCCTTTTGTAAGCAAAAACTGGTTTCTCCATTGAAAAGGGACATGCTCCCCCAAATGTGCCGGTAGTTCACATTACTTCTTTTATGGACCTGCTTGCTTTATTATAAGTCCGACTACACCCTTGGGCCAACCTGTTTCAGGGCAAGCAATGGGATGTGGTGCTTTCCTATTGCTGCCTGCTCTGACAGCAGCCACTTGGCAAAGCAGAATCATCAGATCGGCCCGCCTGGCTTGAGCTTAAAAGACAGCTACTAGTACTGATTACCATTTCTAGATAGGAATCGGCAGTTCTCTCCAAAGGTACAGGAAAAAGATACACAAATCCCCAGAAAAATCCCCCAAGCTATCGACCAGACCTTCCCCAGACCCTGAAATGCAGCTTGTGTGCCGCCTTAAGCCCTGAACAGCAGTAGATGAATGGTGAATACTAAAATGATGTCAACAATTTGTGCAGAAGCCAAAGAAAATACTAAGGGGCCCTTCATGGCTTCATCCCTAAGTTTGCTGTACATCTGTGAGTAATAAGTTGCCTTTCACTTACAGACACAGCACAGCGTAGTACATCTGAAACAGGTTTCCTGCCCATTTATTTTGTTTCCTTGGGGGTCGGGGGCATTTTGAGCTGAATATACAGGCTTGCAGGGACAATGAGTGGCGGTCTGATGGAGTAACTATGCAGGCCCAGGATATGGTCCCCGCTCTCTCTGGCTCAGAGTAATTAAAGCCACATCATAAAATTCAAGACATACTAGGGCAAAGACAGATGTAATATAAAGAGAGAACTTGCAGCGAATTCTTCGGCCACAGTGTGAACTTGACCTCCTGCTGGCTTCATGGTTTTCAGGATAGGCATGCATGCTGGTGAATTCAGTACTGGTTTAGCTGCCAGACCGCCCATTCCCCAGCTGGGTGACCCACATTTAAAAATACTTTAGAAAGCATTACATGAATGCATTTTACAGAGGGGAAGCCATATTGGTCCGTTGCAGCAAAAACAACCAAGAGTCTTGTGGCACCTTAAATACGAAAGGTTGGGCCCAGGTTTCGGTGGGTCTGCTCTAAGTATGATTAAATCTGGATCCAACCTTAACAAAATTATTATGGCATAAACTTTCATCAGATGCATCTCATGAAGTGGATTCTAGGCCATGAAAGCTTATGCCATAATAAGTTTGTTAGTCTTTAAGGTATCACAAATCTCTTTGTTGTTTATGAGTACATTTATAGCCCATCTTTCACATTATTTCCACAATAAATAAAAATGAAACATAAAAAAGTCTGCTTCTACAAATCAGACATTCTAGTCAAATACAATAAGTAAATCAGAAATGAAAAAGAAAACAATATAGTAGTACACCAGTGCTCAGGTCTATGTAGTACACCATCACAAGATATCTAAAGGTGCAATCCTATGCAAGTTTAGAAAGAAAAAAGGCCTACAACTCCCAGCATGCTGAGAGTTGTAGGCCTTTTTTCTGTCTAAACTTGCATAGCATTGTGCCCTAACTGTGCAATCTTAGACATGTCTACTCAGAAGCAAGTCCCATTGAGTTCAGTGAGACTTACTCGCAGGTACGTTAGGGTCAAACTACATGTTTTGTTAATTGTGTAGCATGCAGGTGAGCTTTTTTTCTTTTTTTTTTTAAAACTCCAAAACAAGTGTGTATGCCCCCAATTTGGATCAGAACCAGTGCACACCAGGAGGGGAGGATTAAGCCTTCCCCCATCTGTTTGTTTCCTGAAATGTCACCCCACCCCCACCCATACATTTGGATTTAAAAAAAGGAAAAAAGCCTCCATTGACTCCAATGGATTCCCCCCCTTTTCTTAATTCCCACGATGGTGGGGTGGGGTGGGGATTTAGGAAACCGAGCAGGGGATAGGCAGGTTTAATGCACCCCTCCCAGTGCACGCTGAACTGGAGCTGCGCACATGTACTCTCAAGTTTTAAAAAGGCTCAACTAAACGCTACACAATTGACATAATGCATAGTTTGACCCATTTGGAGGGCTTTAAAGGGGGATTGGAGAAATTCATGGAGGAGAAGGCTATCAGTGGCTATATGCTACCTCCAGTATCAGAGGCAGTATGCCTTTGTACACCAGTTGCTGGGGATCTTGGTCAGGAGGGTGCTGTTGCACTCATGTCCTGCTTGTGGGTTTCCCGTGGGCAGCTGGTTGGCCATTGTGTGAACAGAATGCTAGACTGGATGGACCCTTGGTCTGATCCAGCCTGCCTCTTCTTATGTTCTTATGACCCTAAGGGTGCAATCCTATGTCCCTCTTACCTTGTCTGGGGGGGACTTAGGATAGGAGCTGGAAGGCGCTGCAACCTTGGAAATCCTTTCCAAGGTTGCAGCGCTGTGGAGCCCCCCCCAGCTCGTAGCCAGTGCGGTTCTTTCCATGCCGGCAGGGAACCAAACATGGAAGCCCGTGTTCAATTTGCCTGGGGTGTGTGTGTGTTCCTGGTGGGGGGGAGTGGGGAGCGAGGCTCTGCCAGATTCCGAGGAATCCAAGCAGCAGCCCTCAGCCTCTCCTCCTCGCAAGGAGAGGAAAAACATTTATATGGCTGAAATTGGCCGTCCAGATATTTTTGAGGGTGAGGGGAGTGCAGTGGATATCCTATCCACCATGCCCCTCCCACCCTCAATAGCATGCCCCTAATCCTCTAAATTTGGAGGGTTACGGGCATCTGCGTGGTATCGTGCTGCCTGCACATCAATTTACCTGGGATTAAGCCCTATTTGAATGAATGAGATTTACCTCTAAGTAGGAATGTATAGGACTATATTGTAAAAACATAGCATCATGTTTCCCCTTCTTTCTCATATGTACCAGACCAATTACACCGAGTGATCAAGCTGGCACTTAGTGTTACCAATTTTAAAAAATCTATTCCCAGAAAAAAAAATCCCCTTCTTATCGGGAACAAGTACTTGTTTGACCTGCATGAGAAGTACCGGTAATTAATTTAAAAGGGAAAATGCACTGAAAACCGATTTTTTGTAAAATAAGATTATAGTAACAAACCTTAAACTTATATGGTTTTTGAGGCTTTTGATGAAAGATCTTGAAGGGAAAAAGGCAGGGTATAAATATAAATGAATAAATAAATAAATAAATAAGATCTGAGATTATTTGAATCTTTGCCCGATTAAGAGACTTGTGTGGTGAGGAGAGAAGAGACATTACAATAAAAGATGTACATTCAATCCATTGCCATAGAGTTTGTTTAGTGTGTCACAAAGTCTTTTATATCTGCCTACATATCTTGATTCTAATCTAGGAAATATAATCTAGCAGTTACAATTATTGCTTGTTCTTTCCAAGTCTCATAATAAAGTAATCCATTTCTCCAAGGAAGTTATCTCTTCCTTGGAGAAATGCAACTATCTCTTGCTGCTTTGGGAATACCTTTTAAAATTTAATATTATATTATTGTTCTTTATCTTATTATCTAACTCATCAATTCTATCAGCATTTCTGCATGATCCTTTCTTGCTTAAAAAGTTTTGATCCATTTCTGTTGTTTCACAGTTAATTCTGACTCAGCTTTGCCTATACTAATATTCTTACTTTCGTACTATTCTTACTTTTCTAAACTTTCCAATCTTTCATCCTATTATCAGGGCCGGTGCAAAGCAGTTTGGTGCCCTAGGCAAGATAAGATATTTAGCGCCCCCCCTTCCCACTTGAGCCCTCCCTCCAGCCCTATGCTTTATAATTAAGGCCCATGACAAAGTGTAAACTTTGAAGCAACAGTTAGGTGACATTACCCCTGCAATACAGGCTTGTATTCATCCCCCATTAAAACGCAAGAAGTCTAGTTTGAGGGAGCTTTCCCTTGCTCAGACATTGGCTGAAAACCCGGAGAGAAAAAGGGCGGGATTTTTCTCTCGCTTCCCCCTCCGAAAAAGCAGCCAGGCATTTTTTGGAAATACTGACGAAGGAAGCGCGGGTTAAGAAAAACGAGAAGTTTTAAAGAGTTTAGGAGCACAAGTGCAATTCTATAAGCAACCAGAGGTAAAAAAAAAAAGTAATGAAAGAGAAATAAGACTGCAAAATTGCACACGTCCAAAGGAGGGGGAGGGGGATTCTCTCCCCACCTCAAGTGCTTCTATTAAATGTTGCAAACAAATGAAGTGGGTAGGTGGGAGGGGGGGGAGAAGGCACTAACTTGCGTTTCATTTACCACAACCCCTGCCATCTCTGCAATGCACTCGCAAGGGGAGGGACTGAGGGAGCTTTTGGTGGTCCTCCTAGCTTACAATCGCTTGGGGCTGAGGGCTGGGGAGTGTTAACCAGCAGCCAGGTGTGTGGGCTTCGTTACTGGGGGGAAAGGAGAGCGGAGCTTCCCGGGCTGCAGGCGCCTTCCCCACTTCTCCGTGCCTGCAATTAAAGCCCTCGGGGGGCGCGGTTCCTCGCTGAAGTCAGCTGATCCCAGGCGGAAGAGCCCGTGTTTGCTACACCTACGCTCGCTGCCTCGCTTGCTCCGAGGAACATAAGAAGAGCCACGCTGGGTCAGGCTGAGGGTCCTCCTGGAGCTCGCAGGCAGCTTGTGCTCCCGCAGGCAGGAGAGCGTTGGCTCCGGCCTTTCTAGCGGGCAGTGGCTCCACTGCTGGAGGGGGTGACTTGGCGCCCCCTTTAGCCTTGCGCCCTAGGCAGCTGCCTAGTTGGCCTAATGGTAGCACCGGCCCTGCCTATTATTAATTTTATATAAAACATCTATTATCTATATCTATATCATATCTATGTTTTTCTCAAGTTTCTTTCATTCCCCTTTTAAAACATTGTCATATCTATTGTCATATCTATGTTTTTCTTAACTTTACTCTCAGTTAAAAAGAGACATTTCAGTTTGCTAGATAATGTAGGAATCATCATTCAGGGCTGGTTCCAGCCTTGGCATAGTGCTCTCTGGGCCCACTCCTGCAGCCATGGGCAGGGGGTTTATCTGGTGGCAGCTATCCCTCCAATAAGTGTTGGGTGGCTACCATTTTAAATTTCACAGAGTGCCACAAAGCAGGGGCGGATGCCCCCCCAGACTTTTTGTGTGCCCCCCGTTACTGACACACATCGCTGAACTTGTTGCCAAAATTTCATGTTGCAGCAGCAGCATGGAAAAATACCCTCGTTTTAAAAGCCAAAGTATCAGTTTGCTGCAATAATTTGGCGTAGTGGAAGCAGCGGCAAAAACCCAGGCTATTTTGCTTTAAAATAGCCCCCCTTTTTTTCTACCGCTGCAACTGCATCACCAAATTTCAGCAGCAAACTGCCACTTTGGCCTTCAAAATGAGGCTGTTTTTCCTTGCTAACTGCTGCTGCACCGCCATATTTTGGCCAGGGCAAGGGGACTGGGAGGCAATGCAGCCCCCCAAACCCTTGAAGTTGCCCACCTCTGCCCCAGAGTGATCCCATGTCAGGCACCAGCACCACAGGATTCTGTGGGAAATTGAAAATGGCAGTTTGCAACTGCCCACCACAAAGAGAGGGGTGACTAAAGGCAGAAGTCAGTGCCAGTGGCCCTTCCAGTGTGTTGGGGACCCAGTGACCGCGCTGGGCCTGTCATCATGATTGAACTCTTTTGACTCTTTTCTCTTTGCACCTCAAGTTAAAGTCAAAGCAGTGCTTCTTGCATGCAGCTTACCAGAACTAAATCCACACTATTGTATTAAAATTGTAATATTGTAGACATTTTCACAAATTTGTGAGGTTTTGCTTCAGTTTATTCATGTGAGCATGGATGGATGATGGTGTGTTCATGTTTTCTTGGCGCAAACCTAGAAAGGCTAAGTAAAGTAGGTAGATGAATGAAGTTAATGAGTACATTAATAAATTACTAAGCAAGAAAAATGAGTACGTGAAAAATGAGTAAAATAAGTGAACTAATGAGTAAAATGAGAACTTGAGTAGATTAGTAAATAGGTAAGGACACAATCTTACATGTGTTTAGACAGAAAAAAGCCCTACAACTCCCAGCATGCCCCAGCCAGTATAAAAAAGCTAGGACTTTTTTTCTGTGTAAACATGCATAGGATTCTGCCTGTAATTACTGGCACTCAAAAGGGAAGATTATGCCTTTTCTGGACTGTGAACACAAGTTTTACCCTGTCCCTACACTTAGCTTTCCCCTGTCCCTACACTTAGCTTTCTGCAGAGATAAAGTGACCTGGCAGTTTCTCTAGCCCAGGGTTGGGCAGAAGGTAGATCTCCAGATTTTGGGACTTCAAGTCACAGAAGCCCCTATGAGAATGACCAATGGTCAAGAATGCTGGGAGTTGAAGTCCAAAACATCCGGAGATCTACTTTCTGTTCACTTTAGCATGTTCTGGAAGTCTTGGCTATGAGAAGTGTCAGCTATATACTACCTCTAAGATCAGAGGCAACCTCTGAATGCCAGTCACCAGGGAACAAAAGTGGGAGAAGTGTCCTGCTTTAGGATTTCCCAGAGGCATCTGTTGTGTTGTTCGCTGTGGAGAACAGGATCCTGGACTACATAGACCTGAGGTCTGATCCAGCAGGGCTCTTAAACCATAGATGAAACAGCAATCACATCATTGAAGGTAATGTGCAAATCAGGCCTAAATCTCTAGTCACACTTCTCATATTTGTTGCGCCCATGGAGGTCTGTTCATATAATGGTGGTTTTAGCCCATTGCTTGAGCCAACAATGTAATGCACAGAAATAAAGAAATCTCGACTAAAGTTCCTTCCATTTCCTACCCCCCCTGCAGTAGCAGCAGCCAGCTGTATTAAATGGTTCCACTACAGCAAATAAAATGAAGGGATTTACAGCGATGAATTTACAGCGGGGTCATTACAGTTATCAAAACAACAGTGAGCTGCTTGGGGAATGACTAAGAAAGCGAGACAAGGCACTTCTCAGACCCAGGGTGGGAATACAGAGAGAGGTCACTGTAACTTCCCGCTTTCCCCCTCTGAGTACTGCAGTAGTTGTCAAGTGCAAAGAGGATGAATTTCTCCTTCTTGCATCAGCTGGGATTGAGAAATGTAGTATTGGTAAGGGAGTCAAGTAACTGAAAAGGATGCAGAAAGTTTCTTTAGTGATTTGCACATTTATAACAGAGGACAATGACAGAAGTCACGTGTTCTTCTAAAGTATTGGGAAGGGAGAAATTATCATTTTATTCATCTCCACAGTTAACTCAAGAGGGAACATAAGCAACCCCACCACCCCAGAACAGATTATTTAAAGCTAAAATTTTCAATAGCCGTTAAGTTAAGGATGTCCAGTTTAAGTACTAAAGATGCCATGCACAGAATAGTTGCCAAAATATAACTTCCCTTGTGCTGACATTGACCCAGTTTGCATGTAATGACAATTCCTGGGTTGTTTAATCCAGAAATGGTTGGGGGCCTACTGCACTCCTGCACACTCATCGCTTCTGCTTTCAATCAACAACCCAGGAACACCCTGTTCTTGGGTTAGTATTGTTATGCCCGAACCTGGAACTCTGGGTTGTTTAGGAGTTAAGCAACCCAGAGTTAACCCAACAATCAGCCATTGAAAATTGAAGTGACCAGCATGTGGGAGGCAGCGCACTTGCTTGCTCATTGCGATGAGGCCACATCTAACTATGGGTTAAACAACCCATAGTTAAACATTACGAGCTAACCAGGTCATTGTGGTAGCATCTATCCAGGGCCGGTGCAAGGCAGTTTGTTGCCCTAGGCAAGATCAGATATTTAGCGCCCCCCCTTCCCACTTGAGCCCTCCCTCCCTCCAGCCCTATGCCCATTATGAAATAAAAGTCAATTGGCAAAACCTAAAAAAAAATATTACCATAAACATTGACTAACATACATAAAATACATGTTGATGTAGTACCAATTTGCTATATTAAAAAATTCCTGGTGAAGTGTGACAGAAACTACATTTTCAGGAGGGTCTCTCTCTCTCTCTCTCTCTCTCTCTCTCTCTCTCTCTCACACACACACACACACACACACACACACACATCACAATCTGTACAGCAGCACATCAACGGAGTCACCTTCTTCGTGCCTTTGAAATGCTTATCATTTAATTGTATATCACCTTAGTGTGGAACTGGAGATTTGGCCAGAACAGAGAAATAATCCTGGGGCTTTGGAGAAATAATAATAATATAAACCTGGAGGGGGGGTGCACAGGCCCCTGCCCTGCTCAGATAGCGTCCCTGGTCCCAGACCCATTTGATTCGAAGGGAGGCCTGGCCCGTTAACGTTTCCGGACTTCGCTTCCAGTGAGAATTGCTTGCATTGCAGCCCAAGGGTCATTTCCAAGAACTTCTGCTTCAAACCGGAAGGGCTCTACTCCTCCTTTGGAAATAAACTTTCCTCCATTTCCCAGTAATCCTGTCTTGCGCTTTGAGGTTCACAGCCCCACCCCCGCCTCCCCCCTCTTCAATCCTACACTACGTTTGACTTCCAGAGAAATACGATTCGGATTGAGGGCTACCTGCAGGAGGGCTGTTCCATGAGTACCCCAGTTAATAAAGGAGCGATTGGCTGGAACTGATGGCATTTGAACAGTCAGCAGCAACAGCCATATGTGCACTTACGGCCCCTTGACTTCAGGGACTTACTTCAAGGTAAACACGTCTAACAATCCACAGCGGCCTCGAGTGCACATTCAGATTTCCAAACGGCCTCTTTTTGCTTTGTCTTCCGCATGAAGCATCTTCCCAAGTGACCCACCCACTGTGGCCTAAGCGGCATTCTTCGTTTCACTTGTGAGAACACCCCAAGGCTGCAATTCCATACGTCACTTATCTGGGAGTAAGTCCCATTGGACTTAATGGCACTTACTTCTGAGTAGACATGGATCGGATTGCACTCTGCAGGCTGGGAGGAATCCCCTTAAAGGCACAGACCTAGGAGCCTACACACACACACACCGCAGTGAATTCGACGTGAAGGGGCTGGAGACCTTCCTTCTGTTGCTTAGTCTCCTTAGTCCTGTCGCACTGCGGTTGGCATGGACAGGATGTGGGGGGAGGCTAAAGGTTATCCTGGCGTCTAAGTGACAGAGCAACCTGGTCAGGGAGATTTTTTTTCAAGGTGTTTCTGGCGCCCCCTTTAGCCCAGCGCCCTAGGCAGCTGCCTAGTTGGCCTAATGGTAGCACCGGCCCAGCGGCCCTGCATCTATCTATCCCCAAAATCACACAATGACTCTCATGCAGGGCAGATCGATGAAGGAATGAGGTAAGGACTGTGATGTTTCTATGTGAGGGACTGAGTTGTATAGAGTCCTCCAGAGGTGGCTCTCATTCTGCCCTGTTATACAGCACAATTTCTCCCCTTGTGTGGCCATGCTAGGGCAGGGGCGTTGAACTTCTTTCAGCCCAAGGGCTGAATTCCATGTCAGAGAAGCTCTCAGGGGCCACATTCCAGTGTTGAGCAGGGCCGAAGCCAGAAGGGGTGGAGGCGAAAAATACCAGCATATTTATTTATTTATTTATTTATTTTATTACATTTGTTAATCGCCCATCTGGCCAGTCACCCAGCCACCTTGGGCGATGTACAATTAAAACACTGCAATAAAACATGACAATTAAAACAGTATAAAAAATTATTTTAAAATCCTAACCCACCCCATATTCCCGCCTGAAATACCATGTTTTTAATGTGCGGCGGAAGCTCATCATGGAGGGGGCATGGCGAAGGTCACTAGGGAGGGAGTTCCATAACTTGGGGGACACCACAGAGAAGGCCCTCTTCCTAGTCCCCACCAGTCTGGCTGCTCTGGCTGATGGGATGAGAAGGCCGTCCGTGGCAGATCTCGTTGAGCGGCGTACTTGATGTTGCTGGAGGCGCTCCTTGAGATAAACTGGGCCGCAGCCATGTAGGGTTTTAAAGGTCAAAACCAACACCTTGAATTCAGCTCAGCAAGCAACTGGTAGCCAGTGCAACTCCTTAAACACTGGTGTGGTGTGATCACGCTGGCGGCTGCCCTTAACAAGGCGAGCTGCTGTGTTCTGTTCTAGCTGAAGCTTCCGAACCATCTTCCAGGGTAACCCCATGTAGAATGCATTACAGTAGTCTAGGCGAGAGGAGACCAAGGCATGAACCACTGATGGGAGTAGATGATTAGGAAGGTAGGGGTGCAGCTACCTTATCAGATGGAGTTGATACAGCGCCGCCCAGCTCACAGCTGAAACCTGAGCCTCCATGGACAGCTGGGAGTCTAGAATGACCCCCAACTGCGGACCTGGTCCTTCAGGGGAAGATGTACCCCATATTTAGTCTGAAGCTCTTACTGCCAGTAATTAAGCCTTAGGCGAGGCCAGATGGAAACCCCAGATGGGCTGGATCTCCTGGGCCTGAAGTTCTACACCGGTGTGCGAGGGTCATGCAACTCTGCCTTGGATTTGGTATATATGGTGTTTAGCATCGTTTAAACTTTATGTACATCACTATCTTAGGGCACTCCTTGAGGCAGCTTCCACTTCCAGTGAGGTTTTTCCAGTGAGGCTTACTCTCCTAGACTGCTTTTGGAATTTATTTGTTAAGCTTTACTAACAACCCCATAGGATCTTCTTGGTCCTATGTCTAAGAAGCTACCCATTCCGACGATGACCAGTGCTTGGTCCAGGAGACTCGCTTAAGGATTAGTGCCGGGAAGATTTTTGCTGAATGTCTTTAGCTATCCCTGGATAAAAGCTAGAGTCAAGATTCCACAGTCTTTCCTTTGTTCATAATGTGTATGATGGATGGGGTGAGAGTACCTGCTTGTAACTCAGTCAAAGAGATTTATTTAAAAAAAACACAAACAGACACCACAGTACACTAATCATTATTCTGGCACCAGCTTTCAGATTTTGGCTGATTAAGCTGGGAGGGCAGGGTGTGTGATATGCACCTGCCCATTATTTCCATATCTCCCTATATTGTTGTTGCTTAAATCTCTGCCTCTCAATATAATTGAGACGTATGAATGAGATTTAGAAATGCGCCCCTATATTTGCTTGTGTGTTTTTCTCTCTCTCTCTCACACACACACCCTGTCCCAACTTGTCCTCTTACCTCGGGCTTCACGAAGACATTGATACTCAGCTATTTGTCTTTTATTTTTAGCTCAATGAAAGGGACCACCTGCAACGGCGGGCTTCTCCCTTTCTTTTCATTATGGCAACATACCCAAGTGGCATCTAATAAGCAAGTGTGAGATATAATTAAGCATCTGAGATGTACTAATTTACTGCACGCCCACACACACACACACACACACACACACAAATCACTAGAACAAAACTTCGGCTCGTTTAGTTTGGCATTGCTGTCACCGTCAACAGATCAATTCCAGCTCAGAATGTGGCGTGTGGCAAGTGCCTAACGTGCCAGTCTCTATGGCCAGCCTTAAGGCTTGGGCTTGTTTTGAATGCTGGAGCTCGGCCCTGGAATATTTGCAATAGTAATAAAGAATATCTTAGAGCAGACATGCCATTAAGAGAGGAGAGGAAGGGGGCACCCACTCACTCCCCATTTCAGAGTACAGTAATACCTTGGATTGAGAGGATAATTCGTTCCGGAACCGTGCTTGTAATCCAAAACACTCTTATATCAAAGAACAAAGCGAGTCTCTGGCGGGCGGTTACATCCCTACCAAGACCTTGCTTGTTTATCAAGTCAAAATTTTAAATTTTTTTTTGCTTGTCTTGCAAAACGCTCTCAGACCAAGTTACTTGCAATCCAAGGTATATTATTCCTCAGGAACACCTATATCAGGACTCCATATCAAACCAGTAGTAAAAGATCTCCACTGGCCACCAGTTTATTTCCAATGGGCTCAATTCAAAGTGTTGGTCAAAAACATGAAAGCCCTAACGGCTTAGGACTTGGGTATCTCGAGGGCTCCCTCCTCCTCCATGAACTTGCACACCAACTGAGATATTCTTCAGAGGCCTTTCTCTGGTTGCCCACATTCTGAGGTGAGGGGCAGGTGGCAACAGGAGAGAGGGCCTTTTCCAGTGGCAGCACCCAAATTGTGGTGCCTTGCTGATAAGTTTTTTTGGTACCAGCTGAGGGCCGCCCAGTTCAACCATGCATTTAGTGGCTTTATTGTCTGTTTTGATTCATTTGCTGCTTGTTGGTAGTTAATATGGGCTTTTTACTGACTACTGTATATTACAATCCTTATGCATGTTTACTTGGAAGTCCTATCATGTTCAATGCAGCTTACTTCCTAGTGAGTGTTCTTGGGACTGCAACATTATTCGCTGCTTGCTCGCTCTTTCTCTCATTTTGGCCTTCTATGGTTTTTATTGTTGTTTGTCATTTTATTATTGTAAGCTGCTTTGAGGCCTTGGTGAAAAAGAAAGGGAAAAAATGTTATAAATAAAATATTTCTGGCTAGCTCACTTCAACTCATGGAAGGCAACAAGAATGTTGATTCTGTACAGTAGTAGAACATCTGAATAGGGCTTTAGTCTGTTGCAGAAAAAAACAAAACAAACACAGCTACCCCTCTAGAAGCTATAATGAAGCTCCAGTTACATAGAATCATAGAATCATAGAAAAGTAGAGTTGGAAGGGGCCTACAAGGCCATCGAGTCCAACCCCCTGCTCAATGCAGGAATCTAGGTCAAAGCATCTCTGACAGATGTCTGTCCAGCTGCACCTTGAATGCCTCCAGAGTGGGAGAGCCCACAACCTCCCTAGGTAGTTGATTCCATTGTCTTATTGCTCTGACAGTCAGGAAATTTTTCCTGATGTTTAGGTGGAATCTAGGTTCCTGTAACTTGAGCCCATTATTCCGTGTCCTGCAAACTGGGATGAACGAGAAGAGATCTTTGCCCTCCTCTGTGTGACATCCCTTCAAATACTGGAAGAGTGCGATCATATCTCCCCTCAGTCTCCTCTTCTGAAGGCTAAACATGCCCAGTTCTTTCAGTCTCTCCTCATAGGGCCTTGTTTCCAGTCCCTTTATCATCCTTGTTGCCCTCCTCTGAACCCTCTCCAGTTTGTCTATGTCCTTCTTAAAGTGAGGTGCCCAGAACTGGACGCAGTACTCAAGATGAGGCCTAACCAGTGCCGAGTAAAGGGGAATTATCACTTCCCGCGATTTGGAAGCTATACTTCTATTAATACAGCCCAAAATTGCATTTGCCTTCTTTGCAGCCACATCGCATTGCTGGCTCATATTCAGTTTGTGATCTACCACAATTCCAAGATCCTTCTCACTTGTAGTATTGTTGAGCCAAGTGTCCCCCATTCTGTAACTCTGCATTTGGTTTCCTCTCCCTAGGTGCAGCACTTGGCATTTATCCCTATTAAATTTCATTCTGTTGTTTTCGGCCCAGCGCTCCAGCCTATCGAGGTCACTTTGAATTTTGTTTCTGTCTTCCAGAGTATTAGCTGTTCCACCCAACTTTGTGTCATCTGCAAATTTGATAAGCATTCCCTGTACCTCCTCATCCAAGTCATTAATAAAAATGTTGAAGAGCACCGGGCCCAGGACCGAGCCCTGTGGTACCCCGCTCGTTACCTCTCCCCAGTTTGAGAAGGAACCATTGATAAGCACTCTTTGAGTCCGATTCTGTAGCCAATTGTGGATCCACCTGATAGTTGTTCCATCTAGCCCACTCTTAGCTAGCTTACTAATCAGGATATCATGAGGCACTTTGTCGAAAGCTTTGCTGAAGTCCAGGTATATAATGTCCACAGCATTCCCACAGTCCACAAGGGAGGTTACCCGATCAAAAAATGAGATCAGATTAGTCTGACAGGATTTGTTCTTGACAAATCCATGCTGGCTTCTAGTAATCACTGCATTGTTTTCAAGGTGCTTGCAGACTGACTTCTTTATAATCTGCTCAAAAATCTTCCCGGGGATTGATGTCAGACTGACTGGCCTATAGTTCCCAGGTTCCTCCTTCTTGCCCTTTTTGAAGATGGGAACAACATTTGCCCTCCTCCAGTCATCTGGCACTTCACCTGTCCTCCATGATTTCTCAAAGATAATAGACAGTGGTTCTGAGAGTTCTTCTGCCAGTTCCTTTATTACTCTAGGATGCAGCTCATCAGGCCCTGGAGATTTAAACTCGTTCAGAGTAATCAGGTGCTCCTTGACCATTTGCCTATCAATCTCAAGCTGCAATCCTGCCCCTTCAGTCTGCACTTCAGGTTTGCCAGGGGGGTCATAGACCCTCATTTGGGAGAAGACCGAGCCGAAGTAGGAATTGAACACTTCTTGCCTTTTCTTTGTCTTCTGTTATCAATTTGCCATCCTCATTGCGTAGTTGAACCACCAGTTCTTTCTTCTGTCTTTTACTGTACATGTATCTGAAGAAAGCTTTTTTGTTGCTTTTAGCATTCCTCGCTAACCTTAGCTCATTCTCAGCTTTAGCCTTCCTGACACTATTCCTGCAGTTCTGTGCTACCTGCCTGTACTCTTCCCCTGTAGCCTGTCCTTCCTTCCACTTCCTATACGTGTCCTTTTTGTTTTCAGGTCATCTTTGAGTTTATTGTGAAGCCACATTGGCTTCTTCTGTTGCCCTCTGCCTTTTTTCCTTGTGGGAATTGTTTGCAATTGTGCCTTTAAAATTTCCTTTTTTAAAAACTCCCACCCCTCCTGGGCTCCCTTTCTCGTGAGAGTCACTTGCCATGGGATCTTACTAATCATTGTTCTGAGTTTGTTAAAATTGGCTTTCCTAAAATCCAGGGTACGTGTTTGGCTACACTCAGCTTTTGCTTCCGTTAGAATCAAGAACTCAAGTATAACATGGTCACTTTCCCCCAGAGTTCCCGAAACTGCCACTTTATCCACTAACTCGTCTCTGTTGGTTAGAATCAGGTCAAGGATAGCCGATCCTCTAGTTCCTTCCTCCACTTTCTGTAGGAGGAAGTTATCAGCAGCACAGCTCAGGAATTTCTTGGAGGGGCCATGTTTGGCTGAATAAGTCTCCCAACAGATATCAGGGAAATTGAAGTCTCCCATTACTACCACATCGTGCCTCCTTGAAACAATGGCAATTTGCTTTTCAAAAGTTCCATCCTCGTCTTCTCCTTGATTGGGTGGTCGGTAGTAGACTCCAACCGCCATGTTCGTTTATTCTTTGCCCCCTTTATTTTAACCCAGATGCTCTCAATGGGGCTGCCAAGCTCCTCTTCCTGTATCTCTGTGCAGAGATACTTATTTTTAACATACAGTGCAACTCCACCTCCCTTTCTGTTGCTTCTGTTCCTTTTGAACAAGTTATACCCTTCAATTGCTGTATTCCAGTCATGGGAGTCATCCCACCAGGTTTCAGTTATCCCTATCAAGTCGTACTTGCCCTCATGTACCAAGAGTTCAAGTTCGTCTTGTTTATTGCCCATACTCTGGGCATTAGTATAGAGACATTGAAGACTATGTGCTTTATAGTCCAACTTTCCCCCTACATTTTGTGGTAGACTATCTATGGGCACCGCTGGAGCTGTTCTCTCCATTGTGGCATAGAGGCCTTCTTCCATTGGTACCCCCGAGTTTATGTCTCCCTCCCCTGTTGGATTCAGTTTAAAGCCCTCCTGATTAAGTTCCTCATGCTGTGTCCAAACACATTCTTCCCAGTCCTTGTGAGGTGCAACCCATCCTTTGCCAGCAGTCCATCTTCCAGGAAGTGTAGCCCGTGGTCCCAGAATCCAAATCCCTCACGTCGGCTCCACCTTTGTAGCCAGTCATTCACTCGGAGTATTTTTCTTTCCCTTTCTATGCCTCTTCCAAGTACTGGAAGGATGGATGAGAAAACTATCTGGGCCCCGAAGTTCTTGAGTTCCCTTCCCAGCTCTTCAAAGTCTGCCGTGATTTCTTTGTAACTCCGCTTGGCAGTATCATTTGTACCCACGTGGAAGAGAAGAAAGGGGTATGTGTCAGTGGGCTTCATGAGCCTCGGCAACTGCTCTGTCACATCCTTAATCCGTGCCCCAGGGAGACAGCACACCTGGCGAGTCCATGGGTCTTCGCGACATACTTTGGCTTCGATCCCCCGCAGGAGGGAGTCTCCCACTACGAGTACTCTTCTCTTCCTCTTGCTGTAGGCCTTGGTTTGACTGCCTCCACTTGACTGACCCTCAGCCTCCTGCTCGCTGTCACGTTGGGTGCCCGGTAATCCGTCCTCTGCAGGCTGTCCTCTGCTCTCGCCCTCAAGTACATGGAAGCGGTTCCATAGCTCCACTGCTTCCACAGGCGCAGAGTGTCTTGTAGTTCTTCTGCTCCTAACAGTCACCCTTTTCCAGGGAGTTCCCCCTGCGTTATTTTCCCTTGCCTCTGCAGTCTCCAACTCCGCCTCATCCTGCCGTTGCCCTTCTGGCTCCTGTACTGTGCTTTGGTGCTGTAGATCCACCGTTCTGTCTAAGAACTCCTCGCTTTCTCTTATGCTCCTGAGGGTTGACACTTGCTGCTCCAGTCCTCTGACCTTTTCTTCCAACAGCGTGACCAGCTTGCACTTGTTGCATGTGTAGGCCATGTCGATCTCCGGCAGGAAAACAAACATTGCACACCCCTTGCAGGTCACCACCACTGCTGAGTCCTTTCCTTCCATAGTGCTCAGTTTCTGTCTTCCTAGAATATATATATATATATATATATATATATATGTGTGTGTGTGTGTTTTGTTTTTGTTTTTTTAGGGACCTCCCCCTTGACCTCCCCTGCCGAACTCCGCTGCCAAACTCCTGTTTGCTCTCCCTGTTCGCTCGCTCTATTAACTCATATGAAGAGAACACTCAATGGACTTCAAAGGACATTGTGTGTCATACTTTAAGTTTATCTGCCCATGGCTATGGGATCCATTGCCAATTAATATAGCAGCTAAATAATTACATAATTATCCTGAAGTCTTATTCATCTGAATAGCCTGGGGAGGTAACCCAAACATTTGCTATTTGCATGAGTTTGCACAACATGGAGCTATAGCAAATTTGAACAATAATACTATCAGATCACAGTGGTTTTCATATAAATATAATTGTGATCAGGCTTTTCAAGAAGGATACTTTGTGGTTGTAAATGTTAAACCTCAGGACCAAATTATTTCAGGAAGAATCTCCCCCCCCCCCCTCACTCACCCACTGAAGTTTAGGAGGTTTTGTTCAACTTCCTTTGAGGCATCAGAAATTCCCAAGATGCAAGATGGGAGGTATGATGTAGAGTAAGTATATGCACACACTAATCTGGGAGTAAGCCACATTGAACTCCATGGGGCTTATTTCTGTGTAGACATATACAGGATTGCACTGGTAGCTACCTCACTTGATCATCTCACCATTATGAAATGGGAGTCATTTTTTGGTTGTCCAAACAGTTGATCCACTTTATTCAGCATTTCCTGACTATAAGAAATGGGCAACTCCTGGTTTACTCATAGTTTTCCTCCACTAATCTACTCCTTCTTTACTTCATGCTCACTATCATCATCTTATGGCATCTTTTAGTAGTAAGGCACCTGTGCAGGTGAAGGTGACCAATAAATATTAATAAAGAATATTCACATTCTGCCAAGGAACCTGGGCTAGTGGGCTGGAATACTAGGTCAACATTAAGCAGCACAGCCACTTCCACTTTTTGGCAAAGAATCTATATTATTTCTTATCAACACCAAAGGCAGGTAACATAAATTATCCAAGACAGAGGTTATTAACAACAAGAAGGAATTAGATAAGAAAAATTAGTCAAAGAGATTAAAACATAGCACCTCTCCATCTTGCTACTACTTTCCAGAAGGGTATTACAAATAAAATAGGTCTCAAAGCTTACTTAAGTTAGGGTACAAAATATTTCAAGTCTAGTTTACAATACATTCTAGTTTGTCCGGAGTTCAAGGTAAAAAGGCATGAATGTTTTCTCCCTTAGTAAAACTGCTCACTATTTCCAGCATCTAGAAGGCCACATTAATTGTCTGTTAAATTGCCGTGTCCTTCAGCAGTCTCACTGTAATCTAAAATTATTTGTAACCAGAGCCCCTAGCCAATGTATTCTTAGCCAATCCCAGTTTCTTTCCCATGTCCAACTGCAGCATGTGAAATTTTCTGTTCCAACCAGTCATGGATACATCCTTTCTTGGCAGGTACTAATTTAAAATCAACTAGTTTCCTGATGTATCAAAGGCTTATGTAATCAGTTCTTTAATAGTGAATGTGAGACATTAAACAATTCCCCTGCAGAGCAGAGAGCTGGAGCATGAAAATGCACAATTGTTTTAAAAAGCCCATCTGGCTGATATCAACAGATGAAAAGTATAGAATTTTGCATATCACCCAGATTAAGCAGGAAAGAACTTTAAAAGGATGATACTATCTGATAGGTATTAGGCGAACGTTTCAATCCCCTTTGAAGTCCTATCTGGTACATAACATGTGGATGTGCCGGTTTCTCTTCTTGGATGAGTGCCCTGTATGGGTCAACAGACATACCACAATTTTAGTATTGAACACAACAGCAACTTGACTCAGGTATAAATTAATCTTCATGAGGGTAGCCTTCCGCTGGAAATCTAGAAATGATTTCTGATACTGGTTGTGTTTTGCGCTTGGATTCTAAGGGCAGGCTCAGAGGTTATCCTAGGCACCCTAATATATGCATTCATGTAAGCAAGTGTAGCATAAACTAGAGCCGCCTTCCCCAACCTGGTGGTCTCCGCATATTTTGGACTTCAACTCCCATCAGCTACAGCCAGCATGGCCAATGGTCAGGAATGCTGGGAGTTGTAGTGCAAAACATCTGGAGGCCACCAGGTTTAGAACATCTGGAGTAGAGAAACCACAGTAGCCATTCTGTGTCTCAGATGCTAGAAAATGTCCCCATGGTCATGGAAGTTACTGCTACCAATATTCACTACCTTCTGTTTCATACATTACTTTTGTTCATGTAAGCATAAGTTGTCAGGCACTGCTGGGACAACTTGTTGTATGAGTGAAAAAAATTGTAGTTGAACAAACTAACTGATAGCATATTTGACACGAGAATGACATTTACCATGGTCAAATTGATAAATTTGGGATTGGGCATTCATTTTTGCTTTTCTTTGCAGTTTTCTCTCTCTTCCCCTGGCCCACCCATTTGCAGTTTGTCTCTTTTTGGCCTTCCTTCGCAGTTTTATTTATTTATTTATTATATTTATACCCCGCCTTTTTTCCTGCAAGGAACCCAAGGCGGCTTACATAATCCTCCTTCTCCTCTCCATTTTATCCTCACAACAACCCTGTGAGGTAGGTTAGGCTGCGAGTCAGTGACTGGCCCAAAGTCACCCAGTGAGTTTCATGGCTCAGCGGGGACTGTCTCATTTGCTTGAGCCATCTGGATTGTTTCACTAAACTGACTCGAATTATGCAATCCCCTGCATGCTACTGTCTTCTGCAATCTACTTAGTAGTTCCATCATTTGAATTATGGAGCTCATGGGGAGAGTGTTTACTGTGGAAATGGGGTGGCATGGGTTGGATCCTGTCATAAGGCAGGGGTCAGACTAGATGTACTTCAAATATTTCTCATCCTACGGGTGGGGTTTTTTTTAGTCGGTGATATTTAAACTGCCATAAGAAGGAACAAAATAAGAGCAGATATAAAGTCATCATTCATAGCTTTATATGCCTCATATGGCATAAATGTGTCTTGCTTTTTCTCTTGAACTTCTTAAGAAGCAGACAATAATACATCAATAGGATGACTTACTTCCTATTCATGCTGACACTATTATTCTAATCAGTATATATTTACCTCCTGCTCTCAGGAAGTAAATCTCGTTTTCTTCTTGCTTAAGCCATTGGAAGTCATAACCAATCCTTTCAGAGTGAATAGAATTACATCATGGGCGTAAAACCAAAGGAAGAGTCACCCAAGCCTGGTCAAGTACTGCCAATTAACTTTATGGCATTTGGATCAGTTAAAGGGCTGATCAAATCTGCCCCAGAAACATTTGTTGACAAAGAGCTTTGTATTTCATCCATTATCAGCCAGAACATTTCACTCTAACCTATTTCTTGTTATTGTCACAAAACAGCACATATGTCAACTGCTTGTGCCAGCTAATGTTACAAATTCATCGGGGAGGGTTAAAGTTGTAAAACAAGCACATTAAGTGCATGCATAAAAAGCACAAGGCAATCGTTTATTACATGAGTACGTACAACCTCTTATGCTTCCTTGATTTTTCTCTATCAGGAAGTCGTACAAGGCGAAGGCCATACACCCAACATTTTCCAACCACCCTGACTGTACAAGCAAAGCACACTCAGCTAGGTTGGCCACTTTGGAATCGCCAAAAAAGGAGGAAATGCATCACCAAAAAAAGAGGACAAATGTGGCAGTGATATACATAACATTTGTATATGCTAATGTATATGTGCAGATGCATATTTAGAAATAATAATTATAATTTAAACAGAAACCCAGTACATCGCAGAATTGAGATCCTGGCACTACACAAAGAGCATTTCCTTTCTTGCTTTTCTGCTACATAACCTCTAGATGGCACTGTAGTACAGTGGAATAGCACAAATACACAAGTAGAAAAAGCATTTTCTTTCACTTTCACAAATAATACCGTATTTTCCCTGCTCTAAAAAAATCTTGCCGAAAGTGCTCTTTAAAAACAGGAGTGAAACTGGAGGGTCACGACGTATCTAAAGAACCCATAAACGACCGTGAGTAGGAAATGAGGAATGCACAATTAATGCCTCATGGTAGAAAAGCTCCTTGTTAGGTTTTGTGGGGCTTAATTCCACTGTTTGACTTTTCTTCATCATACTAGAGGCCTAAGATCACACCACTGTGAACCCTAACTCTGAGGTGGGGTAGTAAGGTCTGATCCTTGGCTGCTCTTTGCCTCACTTACCACCTTCAGCTGTGTGCGCCTTTCCAATAGGAAACTTCCATTGCCATAGTGGGAGTAAAGAAAAGCCTAGTGCCCACCTTTCCATTTTCCCATACTTCACTATGGGAGCCTGCCTGGAGTGAGACAACTCAGGATTTGCCTCTCTTCTCACTCTCCGCAGTGGTTAGTTCAAAGCAATCTGTGTGAGGCTTTTTCTCTGAGCCCGAACTCTCAGCAATGAACTGTTGTGATTGTGAACTTTCCATCACTGACCATTTTCCTTAGCAGACAGAACATGTGAACATTCCATGACATCAGTCAACTTAGCCAATGCTACTACCAGCAAAAAATCCCTGAGCACATTACAAGATTGAATCTGGAAATTTATTTTCATGTTTTGCATTACATCTGAGGTAACCTTGCACAAAGCCAGGCTGTGTGATCTAAATTTTGGATTCCAGGAAAGACAAACACTCTTATTTGTTTCATTTTATTTATGGTATCTTTTATTTTATTTATTTAAAATATTTCTAAACCACTCTTCGTCCAATGGACTCCAGGACAGTGGACAACAAAGATAAAAATTATTTAAGCACACCATAAAACAACATTCTTCATAAGAATTTCAGATTCAGACTTGATTGGGATACAGAGTTTGAAGAGGAAATAGCAAAAGAAGAGTGGAATAAGATATGGGATAGATGAATATTGAAAAATATGTCAATAAGGATAAAAGAGAATTTCTATAAGTTAATTTGGAGATGGTACCTGACTCCGGTGAGAATAAACAAAATAGATCATAAATGTTCTTCAATGTGTTGGAGAGGTTGTCAGGAGCTGGGTACGTATGATCATATGTGGTGGAGTTGTAAAAATGTATTGGATTTTTGGAAAATGATTTTTGAAGAAATATCAGAAATTGTTGGTATTGATTTAGAAGTTTGTCCTAAATTAGCATTGTTATCAATAACCAAAAAGGTGACTGGTCCTCAAAATGTTAAAGAATTAATTGTAAATTTGTTAACGGCGGGTAGATTAATGATAGCAAGAAAATGGAAAGTTCAGCAAGTTTTCTCTATCACTGACTGGTATAAAGAAGTCTGGGATATGGCTTTAAATGATATGTTAACTTGTAATACCAAATATAAAAGGGGACAATTAAAGAAAAACAGTTTTAAGGATATCTGGGGTTTATTTTGGATTTTGTGTTAAATAAGGGGAAAGGGAGTATGCCGTGTCAAGATATGTTGTATTTTTGGAATAATGAATAACAATAGATTATAGAGATAGAATGTATTTTTGGGTCCCATGGTGATAGGAGCACTATATAAGTTGTATGTTTGTTATTTAGTTGTTTTATATATTGTTTGAAAAAATTTAAATAATTAAAAAAAAAAAAGAATTTCAGACTTGAAGGGTACAAGTACAAAACCCCAAATAGAAACATAAACATAGAATAAATCCTATTAACCAAAGCCCAGTTATCTTTGTTCTACCTACGATCTAAATGACATGTTGTGGGTGCTGCCTACCTGCAACTTCCCTTCCCTCTTCCCAGTCATGTATACTTGAAATATATATATATATATATATATATATATATATGTGGTTTAAAAAAAAAAAAGATTTGTGTATTTGTGAGGTTGATGAATAAGAAGAAAAATTTTGGACAATAAAAAAAAGAAAAACCTCTTTGTAATTATAGAGTAAGAGAAATTATTGTTACTTATATTTGCTGTGGGGAAAATCGGAAGTCCATTTTAGTTTAATTTTGTTAATTGTTTGTAGTGTTTGTGTGTTTTTCTTTTTCTCTATAAATAAATAAAATTAAAATGGAAAAAAATATATGTGGTCTGACATCATTTGATTAGCATTTACACACCCCTGCTCTGCTTCATTGGCTGCCCTTGCAAGGGGCAGGGAAGTGCTAATGCAATGAATATGCCTTTGCAGTGGAGCATGAAGTCAACTCCCCCCCCCCCGAACATGTGGTGGATTGTTTTCAATGGTCCAATGGAATAAAGAGATGAAGTCTCAGGATGTTCAAAAAATACATGTGATTTTATTCCAAGTAGCCCTATGCATTTTGGTCAGGACCAGTTGCAGGATTCATCTTTTTCAGAGATCTCTGCAGGCATTTACATATGCCTTCTTGGAATAAAAATACATATATTTTTTCAATGTAACTTCGGCTCTTTATTCCATTGGATCATTTGGGATGTTCTCCAGTTCCATTTTACCCAGATTGTTTTCAATGAACAATTATTGTATAGATCGACATCCTATATCTTGTAAATCAAGTTACGGTTGTCATGATCCAAACCAACATAAAAATACTATTTTTGATTTTATTTTGTATTGCTATTTTAGTACAGTTGCTATGGCTGATGGCCAAACAAATAGACTTACATAAACAAGCTAATCTGATGACATCATCCCCATTTTTTTCAATTACATATTTCTGTGGAGACATGGGGTAGATGCAAGTCTGGTTCAGACAACACGATAACCCACACTCAAGGGTTGAGTATGGGTTGTCATTGAACCATGGGTTATCGCATTGTCTGAACCGAGCTGCGATAACAAACCATGGCTTGTTATCCACAAACAACCCACATATCACAACCCAACAACAAACCATAGTTTCTTTTCGTGGGTTGTTTGTGGTTAACAAACCATGGTTTATTAGAATGGCTGGGTTCAGAAAATATGATAACCCATGTTTCAACAACAACCCATGGTTCAACCCATACTCAACCCCTGAGTATGGGTTATCATGTTGTCTGAACCCAGTCAGTGGCACCCACACATCTATGAGTAACATTTAATTTGTGCCCTATTTCATCAATTTTGTTACTTTGTTTCCTTATAAGCTGATGTCATGGTAATGTTATGTAAAATAGTAGTGCTGTTCCTTTGGATATCTGATTACCTGAATGCCCTGGATACCTTTAAGAACATTTTGATAATGGAGATTATACTAAGAAGTTTCTCTGTTTTGTCTCATTAATTTTATGCTAAGCCATGAATGTTACTACTAAATAAAATCATAGAATTGGAAGGTACCTCAAAGATTAGTCCAACCCCCTGCAGATGCAGGAAAATAAGGGCATAGAATAAGACATTTGAAACTCTATGATACAAAAGACCCATTCTAATATTGAATCAATATTCACCTTGGAATGGAGGCATTTTCAAAACCAGAGTGCTCTAGCAAACCTCTAGGCTCATCACAGGAATGTATTTATTTATTGCACTTTTAGACTGCCCAATAACTGGTGTTCTCTGGGCAGCGTACAGGTAAGTTAGAAACATAAAATACAAATATTAACAATGATTTAAAAACACATAATAAAACAGCAGCAAAGGGTAAAAACAATGCAGCACATAAAATCAAAGTAAAAACAGCAGCAAAATAAAATACAGGCAGTCCCCAAGTTAAGAACGTCCAACTTACAGACAACCCATACTTAAGAACAGACTTCTGGGTTCCCCAGCGCTACGTCGTTTACGTAGAGTACATAACGTAGTATACTATGCAATTTGCGTAATTTACGCAATTTGCGTAAATGCCGAATTTAACGTATAGAACGCTATGCTGTTCCGACTTACATTCAAATTTGACTTAAATACATTCTTAAGAATTGAACTCGTTCATAACCTGGGGACTGCCTGTAGTGCCAGGTTCTAAAAGCACTAAAATCATTTCTTAAAATGCCGGGGAGAATGAAAAGGCCTTCTTTTTTGCAAAGAAGGCAAATGCTATTTTGGGCTGCATTAATAGAAGTATAGCTTCCAAATCGCATGAAGTGATAATTCCCCTTTACTCAGCACTGGTTAGGCCTCATCTTGAGTACTGCGTCCAGTTCTGGGCACCACACTTTAAGAAGGACGTAGACAAAATGGAGAGGGTTCAGAGGAGGGCAACAAGGATGATAAAGGGACTGGAAACAAAGCCCTATGTGGAGAGACTGAAAGAACTGGGCATGTTTAGCCTTCAGAAGAGGAGACCGAGGGGAGATATGATCGCACTCTTCCAGTACTTGAAGGGTTGTCACACAGAGGAGGGCCAGGACCTCTTCTCGATCATCCCAGTTTGCAGGACATGGAATAATGGGCTCAAGTTACAGGAACCCAGATTCCACCTAAACATCAGGAAAAATTTCCTGACTGTCAGAGCAGTAAGACAATGGAACCAACTACCTAGGGAGGTGGTGGGCTCTCCCACTCTGGAGGCATTCAAGGTGCAGCTGGACGGCCATCTGTCAGGGATGCTTTGACCTGGATTCCTGCATTGAGCAGGGGGTTGGACTCGATGGCCTGGTAGGCCCCTTCCAACTCTACTTTTCTATGATTCTATGATTCACCAGGTGCTGAAAACACCATGACGTAGGCACTAGGGTGAGTCTGCTTAGCAAGAGCATTTTACAGACAGGCATCAACACTGAAAAGGCCCTCTCTCTCATAGCCACTTGCCATGTTTTAGACAATGAGCTTTCACATTAACACATTATTTAACAGAAAAAAGTAAAGTGATCTGAAATGGCAAAAATTCTTGCCCAGAATAGGTGTTGACCTTGTGCAAGAAAGAATTCTTTCATGGATTAAATGCAGAAGATATGCCTAAAACTCTTGCCTATCAACAGTAGAGGCAGGAAATAATAGAGCTTACAAGATTTGACTGGTAACGTTTGAATACAACTAGTGATGGCTAAAACTCCTCTCTCTCAAAAACTTGGACAGGGATATTTATTACTTCATACTTGGATCAATTTGTCTGATGGGGAATAGCCTTCCTTAACCATATATCTATGGTTTACACCTGATTTTACAAACCATAATTTTTAAAAACCTCCAAAGCCTAGCACTTCCAGTAATTTATAATAGAGCGATATTCAATATTATTAATAGTAGTACTGCAAAATTAAATAATTTTACTGTTAACACATTATTAAATAGAAGTAGAAAAGAAAAGAAAGTGAGCTAAATATTAGTTATCTTTGGATTCACCAGCTCTTGTGCAGCTATGCTCCTAAACATGCCTGGAAGCAAGTTCCAGTATAATTAATGGATTTACGTCTAAGTAAATGTATTTGGGATCCAGGTGAGAGTTAAGTAAGTACAGTATTATTGTCTTCATTTTACTGATAGACAAAATTAAATGCTGGAGGAATGTCAGTCAATGAATCTGAGACTGAAAAGTCCATTACTCAAATCTTATAAGATGTTGAATTTCACCAAGAGTTATGGGACGGGGGACAATAAATGAAGAGAAATTACCGCAGTAATGGCCACCCATAGAAAAAGATGTACAGTTGCCACCTGTTATTTTAATGGAGACAAATTATGTGATAATGTAACACTGTACTTAGCAGCAGCACAACCCAAAGAGTAAATAACACACAATTGCTACCCATTACTCTAATAGCATCAAGACTAAAAGAAGGAGGAAAACATGATTAAGAGCAATGATAAAGAGCTTTCTCCTGAAAGAGAAAGCTTTGTTGGACAGGAAGGTTGATTCATACTTGTATTCACCATTGTCTCACCCGTAAGGAAATAATTCTCCATCACCAGAATAAATACAAAGAAATAGCTGTACCAGAGTTTTCTAAGGACTCATATTTCATATTCACAACGGAAAAGTGCTTGTTGTTGATTAATTAAAGGGGCAGAGGAGTGCCCCTTTAGTTAAGGCAAGACACACACACACACACGGCAAAAGGTTCCACCGTTATAAGCCTCAACATTCTATTGCTTATATAAATTATACCTGTTGAGCTAATAACCTGAAACCTGGCATCCATGATCTAATTGATGAGTTCTACAATTGTGCAAAATTGCATTATTGTTTACTTGAGGTGTACACCCAGAAAAAAATAAAAATTAGGTGTGCATCTGGAAATGAAATCATGATTACCATTACTTAAGTATTTATATCCCATGTATCATATAGATTAACTTGCAAAGAAGTAGATCCAAATACATTGGCAATGGGTAAGATGGCCAACATTGTAATGATAAATGTCCTTTTCAAAAAGCAGGGAAACTCAATGATAAAAAAACCCCCAAAACTTGTCAGTTTAATACCAGAACTAAAGCTATCTCATGTTGACTCAAGCTCCACAAAGCCAGGGAATTAGAACATAAGAAGAGCCCTTCTGGATCAGACCAAGGGTATATTTAGTCCAGCATTCTGTTCACACTGTGGCCAACCAGCTGACCACAGGACACCCACAAGCAGAATATGAGTGCAACAGCACTTTCCCACCAAGTTCCCCAGCAACTGGTGGACATAGGCATACTGCCTCTGATATTGGAGGTAGCATATAGCCATCAGAACCTGTAGCCATTGATAGTCTTATCTTTCATGAATCCTTCAATCCCCTTTTAAAGCCATCCAGATTGGTGGCCATTACTACATCTTGTGGAAGTGAGTTCCATAGTTTAACTATGCACTGTGTAAAGAAGTACTTCCTTTTATCTGTCCTGAATCTCCCACCAGTCTGCTTCATGGCATGACCCCAGGTTCTAATATTATGAGAGAGGGAGAAAAATGTCTCCCTATCCATTTTCTCCATACCATGCATAATTTTGTAACCTCTATCATGTCTCCCCTTACTTGCCTTTTTTCTAAGCTAAACAATCCCAGATATTGTAACTTTCATTGTAGGGGAGTTGCTCCAGCCCCTCGATCATTTTAATTGTCCTTTTCTGCACTTTTCCCAACTCTATACAGTAATACCTTGGATTGCAAGTAACTTGGTCTGAGAGCGTTTTGCAAGACAAGCAAATTAAAAAAATTTTTTTTGACTTGATAAACGAGCAAGGTCTTGCAAGACAAGTACTGTAGGGATGTAACAGCTCGCCTTGAGCGGGCGTAGCAGGCCGAAATTGGCCCCGCTCACGCCCTCCAGAGACTCGCTTTGATATAAGAGTGTTTTGGATTACAAGCACGGTTCCGAAACGAATTATGCTCTCAATCCAAGGTATTACTGTAATATCCTTTTTTAGTTGTGGTGACCAGAACTGCACACAGTATTCTAAGTGTGGTTGCACCACAGATTTGTATAAGGGGAGTATGGAAGCAAAATCTGATGCCTTAACAGACGTACCCCTTGATCAGGAACAATGTTGTGCAATGCCACAGATTGTGTTTGCTTACAACTTACCATGCATCCATACTTTTCTTTGGTCTTTCAGGCCCAAGTCCTGATAGGGAGGATGGAGTGCCTGGGACCAGCAAAGACCCACATTGTCCCAGTCCTGTCTTGCCTTATAAAGCATCTGAGCCATACTGTTGTGCTAGAGGAATCCTCCTGTGAGTTGACCCATGCCTGTTTGTTGCTTACATCAGTAGCTGGCAGGATGGGTTAACAGTGGGAGAGTACATACAGTAATGCTGCTAATGACATGGGGTGAAAGCAGGCACATTCTGTGACATTGCACAACATCATTGGTGATCATGGGCATGTCTGTTAAGGCATCTGCCTTAGCTTCCAATTTCCAGCTTGTGGAGCTTGCGCCAACAGGCTCAACTCTTAGCTCTTGTCTTAAATCAGTAGGTTTCTTGATCACTGAATATATGTAGTATTTCCCTCATGTTCTCCCACTGCACAATCTCCACAAGTTGCTCAGATCCATGTACAATGTGAAATGGTTCATGGCCACAGGGCCAATTCATGTTACAGCGAAGATGGGTCTCCATATTTTTACGATGGCTGCATATTTTCTATCATCTCTAAAGGGTATTTGGATGTTGGTAAACTCGCATGCAGGAGCTGGGACCAGTCCTGGATCTCAGGGTATGTTTACTATGGCTCCAATCTAGAAAAAGTTACTTCTGCAAGTTAATTGTAGCTAACTTTCTTTGGATAGGGACCATTTGTTTTCAGACACACCCATGCCATCTCACATTGCACACAAGGGACAATATCCAACATTGTGTAATCAAGCTTCTGGTCACACAAGAGAACTTCCCTTTCCCTCTGCAGCCTTCCCCCTCCAAATCTGCTCCATAGGGTCCCCCAACCCTCACGGGCAGATTTGTGGGGCACAAGTGGCTGCAGAGGGAGGGGTAAACCATTCCACTAACACAGTGTTCTCCAACCTGTGTTAGTGGAAAAGGCAAGCAGGCTCCCAGAGAGCGAGCGAACAGAGTGAGCGAACAGGGAGAGAAAACAGGAGTTTGGCAGCGGAGTTCGGCAGGGGAGGTCAAGGGGGAGGTCCCTAAAAAAAACAAAAAACAAAAAAAACAAAAAACAAAAAAAAAACACACACACACATATATATATATATATATATATATATATATATTCTAGGAAGACAGAAACAGAGCACTATGGAAGGAAAGGACTCAGCAGTGGTGGTGATCTGCAAGGGGTGTGCAATGTTTGTTTTCCTGCCGGAGATCAACATGGCCTACACGTGCAACAAGTGCAAGCTGGTCACGCTGTTGGAAGAAAAGGTCAGAGGACTGGAGCAGCAAGTGTCAACCCTCAGGAGCATAAGAGAAAGCGAGGAGTTCTTAGACAGAACGGTGGATCTACAGCACCAAAGCACAGTACAGGAGCCAGAAGGGCAACGGCAGGATGAGGCGGAGTCGGAGACTGCAGAGGCAAGGGGAAATAACGCAGGGGGAACTCCCTGGAAAAGGGTGACTGTTAGGAGCAGAAGAACTACAAGACACTCTGCGCCTGTGGAAGCAGTGGAGCTATGGAACCGCTTCCATGTACTTGAGGACGAGAGCAGAGGACAGCCTGCAGAGGACGGATTGCCGGGCACCCAACGTGACAGCGAGCAAGAGGCAGAGGGTCAGTCAAGTGGAGGCAATCAAACCAAGGCCTACAGCAAGAGGAAGAGAAGAGTACTCGTAGTGGGAGACTCCCTCCTGCGGGGGATCGAAGCCAAAGTATGTCGCGAAGACCCATGGACTCGCCAGGTGTGCTGTCTCCCTGGGGCACGGATTAAGGATGTGACAGAGCAGCTGCCGAGGCTCATGCAGCCCACCGACACATACCCCTTTCTTCTCTTCCACGTGGGTACAAATGATACTGCCAAGCGGAGTTACAAAGAAATCACGGCAGACTTTGAAGAGCTGGGAAGGGAACTCAAGAACTTCGGGGCCCAGATAGTTTTCTCATCCATCCTTCCAGTACTTGGAAGAGGCATAGAAAGGGAAAGAAAAATACTCCGAGTGAATGACTGGCTACGAAGGTGGAGCCGACGTGAGGGATTTGGATTCTGGGACCACGGGCTACACTTCCTGGAAGATGGACTGCTGGCAAAGGATGGGTTGCACCTCACAAGGACTGGGAAGAATGTGTTTGGACACAGCATGAGGAACTTAATCAGGAGGGCTTTAAACTGAATCCAACAGGGGAGGGAGACATAAACTCGGGGGTACCAATGGAAGAAGGCCTCTATGCCACAATGGAGAGAACAGCTCCAGCGGTGCCCATTGATAGTCTACCACAAAATGTAGGGGGAAAGTCGGACTATAAAGCACATAGTCTTCAATGTCTCTATACTAATGCCCAGAGTATGGGCAATAAACAAGACGAACTTGAACTCTTGATACATGAGGGCAAGTACGACTTGATAGGGATAACTGAAACCTGGTGGGATGACTCCCATGACTGGAATACAGCAATTGAAGGGTATAACTTGTTCAAAAGGAACAGAAGCAACAGAAAGGGAGGTGGAGTTGCACTGTATGTTAAAAATACGTATCTCTGCACAGAGATACAGGAAGAGGAGCTTGGCAGCCCCATTGAGAGCATCTGGGTTAAAATAAAGGGGGCAAAGAATAAAGCGAACATGGCGGTTGGAGTCTACTACCGACCACCCAATCAAGGAGAAGACGAGGATGGAACTTTTGAAAAGCAAATTGCCAGTGTTTCAAGGAGGCACGATGTGGTAGTAATGGGAGACTTCAATTTCCCTGATATCTGTTGGGAGACTTATTCAGCCAAACATGGCCCCTCCAAGAAATTCCTGAGCTGTGCTGCTGATAACTTCCTCCTACAGAAAGTGGAGGAAGGAACTAGAGGATCGGCTATCCTTGACCTGATTCTAACCAACAGAGACGAGTTAGTGGATAAAGTGGCAGTTTCGGGAACTCTGGGGGAAAGTGACCATGTTATACTTGAGTTCTTGATTCTAACAGAAGCAAAAGCTGAGTGTAGCCAAACACGTACCCTGGATTTTAGGAAAGCCAATTTTAACAAACTCAGAACAATGATTAGTAAGATCCCATGGCAAGTGACTCTCACGAGAAAGGGAGCCCAGGAGGGGTGGGAGTTTTTAAAAAAGGAAATTTTAAAGGCACAATTGCAAACAATTCCCACAAGGAAAAAAGGCAGAGGGCAACAGAAGAAGCCAATGTGGCTTCACAATAAACTCAAAGATGACCTGAAAACAAAAAAGGACACGTATAGGAAGTGGAAGGAAGGACAGGCTACAGGGGAAGAGTACAGGCAGGTAGCACAGAACTGCAGGAATAGTGTCAGGAAGGCTAAAGCTGAGAATGAGCTAAGGTTAGCGAGGAATGCTAAAAGCAACAAAAAAGCTTTCTTCAGATACATGCACAGTAAAAGACAGAAGAAAGAACTGGTGGTTCAACTACGCAATGAGGATGGCAAATTGATAACAGAAGACAAAGAAAAGGCAGAAGTGTTCAATTCCTACTTCGGCTCGGTCTTCTCCCAAAAGAGGGTCTATGACCCCCCTGGCAAACCTGAAGTGCAGACTGAAGGGGCAGAATTGCAGCTTGAGATTGATAGGCAAATGGTCAAGGAGCACCTGATTACTCTGAACGAGTTTAAATCTCCAGGGCCTGATGAGCTGCATCCTAGAGTAATAAAGGAACTGGCAGAAGAACTCTCAGAACCACTGTCTATTATCTTTGAGAAATCATGGAGGACAGGTGAAGTGCCAGACGACTGGAGGAGGGCAAATGTTGTTCCCATCTTCAAAAAGGGCAAGAAGGAGGAACCTGGGAACTATAGGCCAGTCAGTCTGACATCAATCCCCAGGAAGATTTTTGAGCAGATTATAAAGAAGTCAGTCTGCAAGCACCTTGAAAACAATGCAGTGATTACTAGAAGCCAGCATGGATTTGTTAAGAACAAATCCTGTCAGACTAATCTGATCTCATTTTTTGATCGGGTAACCTCCCTTGTGGACTGTGGGAATGCTGTGGACATTATATACCTGGACTTCAGCAAAGCTTTCGACAAAGTGCCTCATGATATCCTGATTAGTAAGCTAGCTAAGAGTGGGCTAGATGGAACAACTATCAGGTGGATCCACAATTGGCTACAGAATCGGACTCAAAGAGTGCTTATCAATGGTTCCTTCTCAAACTGGGGAGAGGTAACGAGCGGGGTACCACAGGGCTCGGTCCTGGGCCCGGTGCTCTTCAACATTTTTATTAATGACTTGGATCAGGAGGTACAGGGAATGCTTATCAAATTTGCAGATGACACAAAGTTGGGTGGAACAGCTAATACTCTGGAAGACAGAAACAAAATTCAAAGTGACCTCGAAAGGCTGGAGCGCTGGGCCGAAAACAACAGAATGAAATTTAATAGGGATAAATGCCAAGTGCTGCACCTAGGGAGAGGAAACCAAATGCAGAGTTACAGAATGGGGGACACTTGGCTCAACAATACTACAAGTGAGAAGGATCTTGGAATTGTGGTAGATCACAAACTGAATATGAGCCAGCAATGCGACGTGGCTGCAAAGAAGGCAAATGCAATTTTGGGCTGCATTAATAGAAGTATAGCTTCCAAATCGCGGGAAGTGATAATTCCCCTTTATTCGGCACTGGTTAGGCCTCATCTTGAGTACTGCGTCCAGTTCTGGGCACCTCACTTTAAGAAGGACATAGACAAACTGGAGAGGGTTCAGAGGAGGGCAACAAGGATGATAAAGGGACTGGAAACAAGGCCCTATGAGGAGAGACTGAAAGAACTGGGCATGTTTAGCCTTCAGAAGAGGAGACTGAGGGGAGATATGATCGCACTCTTCCAGTATTTGAAGGGGTGTCACACAGAGGAGGGCAAAGATCTCTTCTCGTTCATCCCAGTTTGCAGGACACGGAATAATGGGCTCAAGTTACAGGAACCTAGATTCCACCTAAACATCAGGAAAAATTTCCTGACTGTCAGAGCAATAAGACAATGGAATCAACTACCTAGGGAGGTGGTGGGCTCTCCCAGTCTGGAGGCATTCAAGGTGCGGCTGGACAGACATCTGTCAGAGATGCTTTGACCTGGATTCCTGCATTGAGCAGGGGGTTGGACTCGATGGCCTTGTAGGCCCCTTCCAACTCTACTTTTCTATGATTCTATGAACCTTGGGTCCCCAGATGTTTTTGGCCTACAGCTCCCAGCATGCCCCAGCCAGGGCCAAAAACATCTGGGGACCCAAGGTTGGAGAACACTGCAGATAACATTCTGCTGGTGGATAGACACTGTTGGATTCACCTCAGGGACTACTTATTCCTCCTCCACGATACACTCCACGTTTAGGGAGATGGCAGCCTCCCTCAGAATTACGTGTAATTCTCTATCACATCTCCTATTTACTGCCTGTGGGTAAGGCTAAATATCTCAACTTTTGAATTCATGACTTGTGTTGAAGATGGTTAGGATTTAGTTATATGGCCCTCATTCCTCACTTATCATCATATACCATATTTTTCGCACCATAAGACACACTTCCCCCCCCCCCCAAAAGAGGGGGAGATGTCTGTGTGTCTTATTGAGTGAATGCTGAAAAAAACCCCAAATAATTCCCCCCCCTACCTTCCTCTGCGTGCCTCCAACCGGTCCAGTGGAAGAGAGGAGGGCTCCTGCGGGGGAAAAAACTTGGCAGCGGCAGCGGCACACACCCCGGTAGCAGGGACGCGAGCGGGCGGGCGGTGGAAGAGAGGAGGGCTCCTGCACACTCCCAAAAACTTTGCTGCAGCGGCGCAGCAGCGGCACCCCCCCGGGCAGCAGGGACGTGAGCGGGTGAGCGGCAGAAGAGAGGAGGGCTCCTGCGCACTCCCAAAAACTTTGCCGTGGCAGCACGGCGGCAGCACCCCCCCGGGCAGCAGGGACGTGAGCGGGCGGGCGGTGGAAGAGAGGAGGGCTCCTGCGCGGAGCGGGACAAGGCCGCCCGCTCCCCAAAAAACTTTGCCGCCGCCTCACATCTGGCCTGATCCCCTTGGCGGGGGCGGCCCGATTTCGCTCTTCTGAGCGGCGCGGAGCGTTCTCCACGCTGCTGAAGCTGCCGCCGCCGCTGGAGTCGATGCCAGAGCCACTGAAGCCACCGCCACCGCGTCACATCCGGCTGCTTCGGCGCGCTGGACCCCCACGCTATGATTTTGGCAGGGGAACCAGGGAAACAGGGCTTAAACAGCCCTGTTGCCCTGGTTTCCCCCCGCCAAAAACATAGCGCGGGGTCCAGCGCGCCGAAGCAGGGTCCCGTTGCGTCACTTCCGCTGCGCCAGAACTGACGCGACGGGACCAGCGCGGCCGGCTCGCTGCGGAGAGTGCAAGCCGGCGAGGAGGCAGATAGGCCCGTGTGAAAGCAGTAATGGTTATCAGAAAACAAGGGGGAAAAGATTCATGTGCAAATTATTGGAAAACTAATAGCAATAGAACAAAATAATATCTCCATAAATTTATTTATTAACTGCTTTTTTTACCCCTGCGTTTCTTAAAAACAATAAATAAGAATAAGACTCAAATTACAATATCGCCCCTCCCATCCCCACAGCGATATTGTAATTTGTGTTTTATTCTTCTTTATAACCTGTTTTGGATTGTTTTTAAGAAATGCAGGGTTAAAAAAGCAGTTAATAAATAAATAAATAAATGTATGGAGATATTATTTTGTTCTCTTGTCATTAGTTTTCCAATAATCTGCACATGAATATTTTTTTCCTTGTTTTCTTCCTCTAAAAACTAAGTGCGTCTTATGGCCCGGGGCGTCTTATGAAGCGAAAAATACGGTATTAGTATTTTTAAAATGTAAGTATTTAATGCAGCAACTCACAATATCAAAAAACCATAAGAAATAGCTAACTAATACAGAGGCATTATTTTTTTAAAAAATGTTCCAGTGTGTTTCCTTAGGTATTCATGAAAGAAAATATCTACATAAATTGGTATAAATAAAATGGAAATATGGTAAAAGGCAGACAATACTTCGGTGTCCTATTTTCTGCTTTATAATTCTGAAACTGTGAGATTAGGTACATCATACAGCAATATGAATTCAGAAGACTGATGCAATCATATACAGTTAGCTCAGCAAAAATGAAATTAAGGGATCTTGTGTTCTGGTTGGAAGATACTTAATTGCTGATTAGATGAGCAGGAGAAACTGATGCATTTTTACTAGTTAAGTGGAAGAAACTGTCAAGATGCTGATATTTTCCAGGGATTGTGGTTCCAAGAGATATCAAATAATTATATTTGTGAGAAAAACTGGTGAGTCATACCTTTCTTCTAGGCACATCAGAGAATTACTTGTCACTCCACAGCTGTCCTAAAAAACCAAGACAACAAAATCTGTCAACCATGACACTGTATAGTCAAGTCCCATAAAAGACTCTAGGCCTTGGAGAAGGCAATGGTAATGGAGCTCAGTTCCCTATTCCCCCACATGACTTCTTGAGGACTCCCTGTACTAGCTCACCTTTCAGGCAAAATGGAGACTTCTGGAGTCAAGGTATTAGAGCAGTGGTGGGTAACTTTGGGGGTGCTGGGGGCCATTTTCATCCCCTATGGGCTGCACTCCTGCTGCTACACTGCCAGATTTGGCAGCTGTGTGGGAGCAACAAAAAACAAAACAAAAAAACCCACCCTTGAAAACAAGTTAAATTTGGCAGTTTTAACCCTCCGTGGCAGTTTGCTGCCAAAATTCGCTGATTTTCTTCTTGCTGCTGCTGCTGCTGCTGCTGCTGCTGCTGCTGCGAATTTAGTCAGCAGGTCAGTGATAAGTTACCATATTGGGGGGCAGTGGGGGCTTCAAGTGGCCTGTGAGCCATGTGTTGTCCACTGCTGTGCTAGGGGAACACTTTAAAATGGTGGTGGGGCTCTCACTTTTGGCAACCTAAGTTATAGCAGAGCATATGGAATCCAGACAGGGGGACTAAGGTAACTCCATGTGACATGAGCAGTGAGTCATGTCTCATCATGCTGTTTCCCCTGGTTCCTATTCACAGTCACTAACCAATCCAGAAGACACTTCCTTCGTGACTGCCCACCCACCCTGGTGTGGAGCAGCTGGACCTTTCCTGTGTTAGCACCCCGTTAATCAAATGCAACAGATAGGATCTTTTACAGGACTTCTGTCCCACACTGTTTCTTCTCACCTCAATGGGTTTATTTAGCACAAGTGGGATTTAAATCCATTACAAGAATTACCTGGAAGGAAGCCCCCCCCCCCCACACCTCCACTCATGGCATTTCTTCCATCCTGCAAACTATTTAATAACTGCAATGAATTCATAAATGTACTTTCCTCGGTGCTCTCAAGCAATGGCGGCTGTTAAAAAATGCACACTTTTCAGATAATTACCATGACTCAAAAGAGGTTAAGCAAATAGCCATTTCCTTTGAAGGGTTTGGTCTCCATTGGTGGCACATCCATACACAAAAAGGTTCTTTTCCTGTCATTTCTCTGGAGAGAGAGAGGGAGAGACAGAGAAAGTGCATGCTTAAAATGTGTCAACAGCTCAAAAGGTCTGCATCATACTAACTTTACTGTTAGAAGCTGATGGATGTGGCAATAAAGAATAAAAGAGTTTCAGTGTAGCTCCGAGCTTGGCCACTGAAGGGGTTATCCTTGCAATAATAATAAATATTCAGAATAGAAAATCCTATATTTCTTTAAAGCAGTTAGTTGCTTTTAAAAAATGTAAGGAAAAATATATATAAGGAAACGTATCATTTAGATTTCCCATGTGTCAGACCTGCAGCTGTATTCCAGTCCCAATAGTTAGGAAGCTGTAGGTGTGGTTAGTAACATCATGAAACTGGCATGATTTTGCAGTTCCCAGGATGGTGGGGGCAGGGAGTCTGGAAAGGGCAGAGCAAGACTCTCTGAGTAGGACAACTGGAGAAACTGTCTGCAATGAACTTCTTGGATTTGCAAGACAATCCCCGCCCCCTGCAAAGAGTTGTAAACCAAACACCTAGGACGGGTGAGCAACCTACAGCAAGAGTGAACTGTCCCTCCCCATATATATAAATATAAGAAATATAAGAAATAAAATATACAACTTTACAATCTTTTCGGCACCAGGTTAACACTGCCCTCTATATTGAGGCTTTTAATCTCTAAATAGTGCATGGTGGGGTGGTTACTTTTTAAGTTTTTAATTGGTCTCATTCTCATTGCATTTCTTGTTTTTATCTATTTGTCATTTTTAAATCTGGTTTTTAAATTTTGTATAATGTTTTTATTGTATATTGTATTGCGTGTTTTTATGGATTGTTGTGAATCGCCCAGAGAGCTTCAGCTGATGGGCAGTATAATAATAATAATAATAATAATAATAATAATAATAATAATAATAATATAAATCTGTTTGCAAATACAACTATAATAAGCAAAAACAGAAACAAAAAAGGGGGAATGACAAACTGCATCACCCTTAATATCAACAGGAAAAGGGGGGGAAAGAAGGATTTAACACTTCCATTCAAATATATTCATTAGTATAGATTTTCATAGATTTCATAGATCATAGAGTTGGAAGGGGCCTACAAGGCCATCGAGTCCAACCCCCTGCTAAATGCAGGAAACTAGAGGAGGGGTCTCCCATCCAAGTAATAACCAGGCCTGACCCTGCTTAGCTTTCCACACTCAGACAAGCTGAGCCAGCGTAAGCCACAGGCCTGTATAAGCAGTCCATGTATCTAAATACGCACCCATACAAGGCTGACGGCTGTAGGAGATCCGTTCAAATGTCGCAAGAGCAGTGAGAACTTCAGCGCATGGAGTGATAGCCGGTGGATGTTTTTCCTTCCAAGCTTGGAGTATAAGTCTCTTTTTGCAACTGTAAGAGCCCACGCCCACATCATGTGCCTCAATGAGGCACTGCCCTCATTATGGGCTTCTTTACTGAGGGCTCTTCTTCAATTTTCATTGTGGGAGGAAAAATGTGTCCTTTACACAAGGTCCCCCCCCCCCGGGTTTGTATTTCTCTGCCTTTCTATATATTCTGGCAGCCAAGCACAAGGTGGCGCTGTGGTATAGCTGCAGTATAGTGGAATTGCGACTTAACAGGGAGGCTTTCATTCCAGTTTGAAATTTAATACCTCACTTTCCTTGCTCTTAAAAAAAAAAAACTGCGAAAATGGCTGGAAAACACAGGAGAGGCCCTGGAAGATGACATTGTGAAAAGGCCCCGCAGACTTCACGAGTGCACAATAAATGTGCCATGTAGAGAAGCCCTACATTGCCAGCATTTGGCAGAGATAGCCAGCCTCTTCTTAACAAGCCTTTGTGGTGGATCTGGCCCTGCCCGTGCCGGCTACTGTGCAGGGAGGGAGTGTGACAGAGGGGGTGTCAAAGAGAGAGCAGAGGGAGAGAAAAGAGGGTGCCCAAAAGAGAGAGGGAGAGAAAAGGCATTATCAGAAAGAGAACTCTTGGCCCCACCCACTGTCAGCTTTGATCCTGCCCACTGCCAGCATGTGGCCCCTGACACATATCCCCAAGGGAATTCAGCCCTGGACTGAAAAATGTTCCCTACCCCTGACCTAGAGTATGATCCTCCTTTCCCACCTATGCTGGGAAAGATTGTGTTTCTCCTCCTACAAGCAAGCACAGGGACGTCTGTTGCGTCTCATTTCCCCATCTGGATCTCTCCCTCCACTTGGTCAAGTCACACAAGATGAGAGCTCCATGGAGCCCTATGTTTATTTATTTAATCCATTCTTGTGTGCAGCCGGGCCCATGTGGGGAATGGATCGTGATCCTTGTCCCTAGATGAAGAGGGACACATGTATTCATCCCGACTTTTCCCACTTTGCAATATTGAGCCCAAAATACTATGATAAACAGGCACAGTTCCAACCCCCCTCCCTTAAAAAAACCCCAAAACCAAGCAGTTGCTCTATCAATGGATAAATTTATGTGACAGACTGTTACACGGTTGGAAAGAAAGAAGGAAAGGTTTGCTTGTTTTTAGACAAGGGATCTGTTTTAACTTGGGCATCTTTGACCTACAGGGGTCGCCTTATCAAGCACCCCACACATCAGCTATGAGTACATTTGTATAATTCAAATGAAATTTGTATATAAGCATGGATGTTCAAAGAAATATTTCTCGAGTGTGTTTAACTTGTAAATGTGTGATTTATGCGAGTTAGATCTGTCCAGTTACCAGGGCTATTATTCATGCGTGGTTAATTTTAATTACAATATTAATAATGAAAAAATGTATAGGTACAGTCCAAGCCCTCCCCTGAGAGTGGCAATGTACATTCACAGCAGAGGGGAGGGACCGGTGACATGGAAAAAATCCCTTCCATGCATGCAGGAGGGGATGGATTTGGAAAGGGCTTGTATCATACCTTATATTATCCACCCCTGTATATACACGCCAATCAGAGAGGTTGCTGCTTCTGTTTAAAAGACAAGTGGAAAACAAGTGGAGCAGGATTTATCCTTTTATATGCACTGGGCCATGTCTGTTTATCCAGCCCTGCAGCCAGCTTTCCTTGATAGGTGGGGCAGCCTCATTTCTAGGCGAGACATTTTTGAGGGGGAGGCGCATAGCGCCAGCCAACACGCACGCACACGCACATGCACACGCACACACCCGGCACTCAATGGTGGAGAGGATGTGAGAGCCAGGCCAGGCCAGGGGCAGGGACAGGCAGTGACCTTCCCCCTCATTCCTCCTCCATGCAGAGAGCGTGTTAACGGACATAACGGCCTACGTAAAGGTCAAGTTAACAGGCAGGAACTCAGTGACTGAAATACTTTTGTTTCATAAGAAAAAAGGAAGTTAAGGGGATACAACAAGGTGTAAAACAAACAAGATAGTAGTTTATGCTATAACTAAGAAGTTGTTCCTGACCTTCAGGTTTTCCTTTCTGTTAGACAATCAAGGGAAAACTTTTTAACTGGTTGCTATATAAAGGACTAACTAAGCGATTGGAAACTAATTGTGGAAAGCAATTTGATTTTTTTCTTTCTTTTTTTACTGGTTGCTGGGTTGATTTTTTCTGCCCAGAAACCCTGAAAAGGCCTCATGCTGAGCTGCACACACTGGGAAAAATCAGAAATTAGGCCTGGGTTACAGCCTCGGTGGCCAGCCAGCCAGCTAACTGTAGTGTGCACAGCAGTGTTTCTATTCCTCTAGGGCTGTTTCCATCCGTTGCCATCAAATACTCAAGAAAAAGAAGAAAAAATAGCCACTATGACTACGAGTACAGTGAATGCTTTAAAACAGTAAAGGGCAACTTAGGGTAGATATTTTTTCAGATCACTTTAAGTTATCTCTTTATTTCACCGTTTAGCAATAAGCACCCAATCCTGTTCTACTCATCATAATAACTGCAGAATAAACAAACTCTTACTTCTTACTGCAGGCAAACAAACAGGCTTCTTTATTGCTGGCTGGGCAGAGAACACAACTGAAACTGAAAAGCAGAGCAAAGGAAAGTCCAAGCAGTAGAGTCTAACTCTAACCCATAATACAAAGTTCCAATATTTAGCTCTTCAAGGGTCATGTTACTATGCTGGCTGTTTTTTTCCAGGATCACTGAAGTAGTTATAGGGTGATTGTGATAATGAAAAATACACCCTCAGTCATGGAAAGTCTTGAGGAGACTTTGGGGAGCTCTTCCAGATGAGGCATTTGTTGTGCACTTGTCCTGCCTTATTCACAGACTTTTTCAGAGCATCCTATTCTTAAATTGATCCTGTTCTTAAAACAAGCTGTCATTCTTTAAATGGAGCCTGTCGTTGCCTGACATGTCACAAATTAAAAGGATAATTTTAATTAATAAATATAAATACAATCCTGGGGGTGGGGCAAAGCACAGCTCTAGGGGTGAGGGCGGTGCACCCATTTGCCCCACCCTGGCTACAGGGTTGTGTTTAACACACAACAAACTTGAGTGTAGTTCTATCTCTTGATGGAAAGATGGTTGCCAACTGGATTCAAACATATCAGCATGTATATAATACAAGTCACATTTAACCTGTTTAGAAGCACCACAGAGCTGGTTCACATTGCCCAGTTCCTCCATGATTGCACAAGTGTGTATGTGACTACGTACTTGGAAAGGCTATATACAATAGCTCTGTTTGAGCATTCACCCTCATGTAATTACAATCATGGGGCCAGAGGAGGGGGGAAGCTGCAGCCATGCTAGTTGGCCCTAATGCTCTGTGCATCTTCATGCCACCTTCCATGCATCGGAGGGATAAGGTCTGAGTGGGGATGGATGAATCTGTCCGCTTCTCCTGCATCTGATTTTTTTTAAAAAAATCTTTCCATCCTGTATATGAATAAATTTGTGGATTTTGGTAACTTCTTCTACAAAAATGAACCATAACGAAATTTCCACCCATCTGCATTGGCCCAATTCAATAGTACAGCTATTCTCCCAGCATGGAGAGGACCGTATTTTACCTGCAGGGCCGGTGCTACCATTAGGCCAACTAGGCAGCTGCCTAGGGCGCAGGGCTAAAGGGGGTGCCAGAAACACCTTGGGAAAAAAATACAGCGCTCTCAAGTGGGAAGGGGGGGGCGCTAAATATCTGATCTTGCCTAGGGCACCAAACTGCCTTGCACCGGTCCTGTTTACCTGCCTATCATGTAGCTGTTAAAGATGAGAAGTTTGGCAGAAAAAAGAGGTGGCAATCCTAATTCAGAACCACAAACACAGGGATTCAAATCCAGACTTGTAAGAGATAAGCATTCAAAGTCCTGGGCCTGGATCTGTTAGTTTTGGTTCCTCCCACATTTAGATTGTTTAAATCTCAAGTTCTTTCCATCCCACTCATGAAGAATTTTGGTATGTTCTTGAACCAAATGGACAAACTTCTCAACCAATGGGGAAATTTTCACCCTGAAGTGGGGAGCTTGCTCTGTAGCTCTTCACATAATTCAGAACCCTATGCAGTCCGGATTCTACATCAACATGCCTACACACATGATGCAGGCTCCCTGCTTCTGACCTTCTTCCTCCAACGCATGGAAGGCGGTGACAGGGACATGACAGAGGAGGTGGGGCTAGCAACCATGGCCACACTCCCCCCCCCATGCAGTTGTAATAGGGCAAATTGATACAGCTTGGAGAATAGTCCAGAGAATATCCTGGACTTTGGAGAAACATGATGCAGACAGTTCTACTGCTGAAGCTACGTAGTTCTGCCTTAAACCCATACACAACTTGCATGCCTTAAAACCATGCACAACGTACATGCTCAGAGCCTTGTGCTCTTTAGCAAAAGATTGGGGCATGTACATAATGAAATTTATAATAAAGTTTTATTTCAGCAAATCAAGAGGAAATATTAGATGCAGCTTGTCGTTCAGGGTCATGAATATCTGCACCTGCTGAGATTTCTCTTCTGTGTGACTAGTATGAAAAGAACAGGAGCCCTCTACCCCTTACCCTAAGAGTGAAAGATATATACACACTCACAGAAAGTCTTTGATTTATTGGGCTCTTCTTCAATGTGAAACTGTGTGGAATAACAAAGGTGCAAACTTGTACACAAGAACCTCAGTGCTCAGACTTGCCATTATACAGAAGGGTAGATCTTATAATGAGATGGAGCAATATTTTTTTTCCCCTTTCCTTTAATGCATGAAGCATACACTTTGGTTCAGAACATGAGGATAGCATGAAAGACAGCATTATTTCCTCACAATGTCGGGCCCAGAGGCCTTGAAAGGCTTTGGAATTCGCAGTGAATGGCTTATAATTTGTGCATTTATGTTACACTGAGTTGGGACAATGACACATGTACATTGTGCAGTTACAAATGATGTTGGGCCACGTGGTTAGGAACGGCTGTTTTCATTTCAGATTCTCTCTCTCTCTCTCTGTTTTTAAAGATAGAGAGTCGTTTTTTATGTTCTTTTTAAAAAAAACACACCTCGCAATTCAAGTGCATGCCAAGATTGAATCACACCATTCTTACATAATTTTCCATGGGATTGTTGCAAGCCATAAAGAAATCCAATTAAATTTCCCTTACAAGCACAGAACCTCATTCAGGAAGACTTTATAAAGTGGGTTTGTGTTGTATGGAATGCCCGAGAAATGAGCAGCATGCGGTGATCTTCCGGTTGCGTGTCCTAAGTGACAAGACGGAGGGAGAGTGTGTGAGTGAGAGAGAGAGAGAGAGAGAGAGACTCACTGTCAACCATGTTTCAAAGAAGGTATTATCAGATATCCTACACCGTGTGCCATTTATCTGCTCCCACAGTTCAGAATGCAGACGCTTGTGGCTTCTGCTGAACCATTCTGAACACTGTATGCTTAATGTGTTATTCGCTGGGGCTCTGACTTTTAAAAATGTTATTATCTTGGGAGCTCGGATGATGACATCTGATTCAGTGTTTTATACTGTTCTGGAGGTTTAAGCAGATGATATCTGCATAAACTTTGGACATTTTTAGGTTATCTGTGCTCTGCACTGAACGAGTAAAATAAAAAAACAGGGGAATAATGGAAAGTCTCTGATTTTCACCCAAGGAATTATTTGGGTGACAATTTGTTAGAAACAAAATTAATCTATACAGGTTGTGAGAGACGGGGGAGGCTAAAAATATGCCCCTTTTCATTTTGTCCTCTCTTCATACGCAGGCAGTCTGAATGCACATAATGAGGCTGAGTGCATAAGAAAATGCAGAGTTCACATGGACCGTCTTTGCTAAAATTGCCTCTTCATTTCACAACTGCATTTTAGGGGAAAGTTCAGTCATTGCTGTTTCTCTAGTCACAGTACTACAGTGAAGGGAGAAGTGGCACATGTTGAAATTCCCCACAGTGACCAGAGACATCAGGTCACCTTTGAAGTCTGGCATTTCCTAGCCTAGCATGTCCTCCTTGCTTTCTTGGCCTGGGTCACAGCATGTTTAGATTTTCAGCTAAGAAGGACGTGGAGTGGAGCATAGCTGGATTAATCAAAAGGCTATGCGGGCTCTAGCCCCTGACCCAACTTCTTAGGGGGGCCATTAGCTAGCCCAAATTCCCAGCTTTCAAATAATAAAAAGAAGAAAGTCTCTAGCCCTTGGAGAACCCAAGATATCAGGCAAAACGTTCCGGCACATTCTAATCATTTTGTGAGAAATGGACAATCATTTTGTGAGATATGAGCCTGCTATCACCTTCCTGTGTGCTTAGCCAATGAGTGAAGCCACAGCTATGATCAACATTTGGCCATAGAGATAAGTATTGAGTGAAGACTTGTCTGAAGAAAGGACTTCCTGTCTCATTTGAAGCCCCTTCCCCCTTTTTTTGGTCTACCCCCATGGAATAGTAATTAGAGCCCATAGAAAACAATTGGGAAATTCAGAATTTTAGTGTAGCTGTGATTGGGCAGTAGTGTATCCAGCCCCAAACAATGAATAGCAGGAATAATAAGCGTTCATGTTCTTTCTAGGTCAGGTATTATTTTATGCAAAAAAGCCCCAACCCGCCCTCTCTTTACTGCATTCGTAACCATTAAAAAACACACACCTGCCATTGTAAATAAAGTCTACCATTATACCCGTATTGTTTGTGAGAGGGGCACTGTGGCTGACTTTGGGTTACATCAGCTGTACAAAGTAGTCCATGGTTGTTATACCCATATTGCTGGGAGGGAGAGTAGCATATGTCATCACTTCAGTGTAGTCCAGAGTTGTTATCTAGTCTGCTAGCGGGTTGGGTGTTGTTTTTGAAGTCTGAATGAGTCAGTGAATCAGTCTCTGTCTCTGTCTTGAGGTGTGCATGAGAGAGTGAGAGAGTGCTTTGATGTGTTTTGTGTATCTATGTGCTGTATGTTGTAAAAAGGGAAGCTTGTGTTCGTATTTGAGTTCGCTACCATGGAAGAGATATTAGTCTCTTGCTTCCAGGAAAGCATGGAAGATTATCACCACTAAAAGATGTAGTGAAAAATGTTTTTGCATTATTATTGTACAATTATTGTGTGTGTATGCACAAATGTTATCTGTGAGTTCACTATTGAGGGCAAGGTAGAGGCCCACTACAGACAGTTAACCCCGGGGCCCATCACAGCCTAGATCCGGCCCTGGATTGGAGTTTACAGTGTCCCCACTCTGCACTTTGTGCTGTGATAGTGTTATGAGGAGATATAGTTATAATCATCTGGTATGACTATGGCTCACAAGGAAGGCCACAGCAGACCCCAAAGGTGGTTGGGTAAGCGTGGGTTCATATAAATGATTAGCTAAGCCCTTCACTGGACTGGCCAGGTGAGAAAGGAGATGCAAATGAAAGTTTGAATGGAGAGTGACTCAGACCCTGATAAATGAATAGACCATGGCCAAGAGTCTTGCGATTAACACACACATGGCCTAAAGGCGCAGGAGAGACTTTCCTGAAGAGAACCTTAGAATAAGCCCTGCAAGAGGGTGGCCTTCCCCAATAGAAAGATTCAATCAGAATCTTAAACCCATCAAGGTAGGAGAACCCACAAAAGGTTTTCCTAAGACACCCATCAAGGGCCCCAGCCTCACACAAAGACAGCCATAAGCACACAAAGGAACTCACAATGGCAAGCATTCCATAGGGTGATCAACAGTGATTAGAAACATTAAGAAAGAAAGGAAGTCCTTGCCATCCCAGGTAGCAAAGAACCCAGAAAAAAGTATAAGGCCTCAAGTTTAGCATATAGAAGTCAGGGAGCAGCAATGTGTGCATCTCTTGTTCCCCTCTGCCATGCAGGACCCCTTCCAATGCGGGACCAACAACAAGACAGGTAGCTGTGGATTCTTTCCTCCTCCTTTCCTTGCCAGTTTGGAGTCGGGGGCTTGGGGCCTTCTCCCCCCCTCCTGGTTGTCTATAGGCTACCAAAAGGCACAAGGATCTTTTCTATCTAGATTATAGAGTATGATTAGAGATGCTCTATAATCTCTATTTTGCTGCCTGAATTACGGTGTAAAACATTGTAAGACCAGGAACTAAGACACTGTACCTGCTCTATATTTCTTCTTAAATAAACAGCTCTTCTTTCCTTCTAAACGCATTGTGTCTCAAGTTCAATGTTAGTTTGTCAAGTCTATGTTTAGTGTTAAAGGGTGAAGCGCATGCTTCACCCAGCAGAGCGTGTTTTACCTCAGCCAAAGATCCCAAACCTTTTGTAAGAGTGTGGGGTTAGTCTCTCTCTCCTCAGAGGGAATCTAGCGCCCAAATTATCTGTCGTAACAATAGATGCTCACATGAACATCCATGGCCCTACTTAATAACTTTCCTAACAATGTAAATTACAGCTATTGCTTACAATTCTGTCATTTAATTTTGGAAGTTTATCTCTTATGAAGCTTTCGTTGAGATCCCTAGGTGCCCATGTATTCTGAATAAAGAAAAATAAATAAGCCAGCATTCCATCACAGAGAAACCAGCAAACGGCCGAGGGTAAGTTGTTTTTACCAATACCGGTAATTATGCTTCCGTCCTTGGGAGAGAAGGTGTCCTCCTCCCACATTTATGTTGTAACCTCCCGCTTCTGTCTAGAGGCTCTGCTTATCACAACAGACACTCAGGGGAGGTAAAATGTTTTCTGCCAAAACTGACAGGGTTGGCTGTGTGAAGTTGCTCTCACAGTTTCTGCCTTTTAAAATTTTGGTGTATGTAAACAAAAGAGCCATGGCTGAGTGTGAGGTAATATCTGGAATTTTATCTTGGGAAAGTTGGAAGCCTTTATATGTGATTCTTCAGCAGTTAAATGTTACCTCAGGAAATCAGGCTCCTCACTGGATAGATCTTATTCTAAGATGTTTAGAGATCAAATGCTGGATTCAGCTGGAATTCCCACCTCCCTGGTGTGTTGTGGTGCTTACTGATAGGTTAAAAGGGGGGGGGAGATTTCCCTGCTCCCCCAAATGTTTGATTGTGACGTGGGGCCATTTTGGAAAATCAGAAATCTTGCACATTCATATTGAGTGAAATGGACGGAGCGGGTGGGGAACCTAATGGAAAGTGGGTTGTTCTGGAGTGGATTTTCTCTAACATACGTGTGTGTGTGTGTGTGTGTGTGTGTAGATGCACTCTGACAGCCGAATTCAGGTAAACACAGAAGATTGATTTTTACAGTGCAGTCCACTCAGAAGCAAGTCCCATTGAGTTCAACAGGACCTACTCGGTACTCCCAGGTAAGTGTGTATAGGATTTCAGCCTAAATTTAATATCTAATTATTTGGAAGCAATTTAGTCCTAATAGCATATATTCCAACCATCTCAGTTTGTCTGAGTGTGGAAAGCTAAGCAGGGTCAGGATGGTTATTACTTGGATGGGAGACCCCTCCTCTAGTTTCCTGCATGGAGCAGGGGGTTGGACTCCATAGCCTTGTAGGCCCCCTTCCAACTCTATGAGATATCAAAGTCTATCTCTGTTTTCTAGGGACAGTCCCAATTTTCTAGTACTTATCTCTGATCAATCACTGTCCCTATTTTTTGCCTTGTTAGATCTTCATTTAAAAAAGGGTTATTACAGGGTCACTACAAGTGGCACCTGCAACAAAATGTTGTAGTGTGGAATGCTGCTGTTCAGGATTCCAGCCATTCCATGTCATTCCCCCTCTGCACCAGATTGCGCATCCATCCTGCAACAGTCGGTTAGCATTCTTTTTTTTCTTTTTTTAAAATTTTTTTATTTACTTTTTCAAGACAAAATATAACAAAATATAAGAATAACACAAAAATATAACATAAGCAACATACAATAAATCATAAAGTGCACCCCCCACCCTCCAAGGGACCAATTTATATACTTCCATCCCCTTGATCAAATAAATTCCAAATTCCAAAAATATAACATATCCTGACAAGGCATGCTCCCCTTCGGTTAGCATTCTATGGCCACTGAATATTCTCAGTCCTCACTGGACTGTTTTAGTTCATCCTTAGGGTCCCCCCCTCCCCTATAGTCTTTGTTTTCTGCAAACCTTGGAGTTCCCCCAGACCTGCGGCTTCTCCCGCTTGTGCCCAGATGGTGCCATTTTGGCTACATAAACAATGGCACTCATAGCCTGGACATCAGAGATAGAGGGGTTGATTCTTGAGATTCTGCCCTCCCCCCCCACTGCCATGAGTCTCTAGAAGTGTAATCACTGAGTTGGGGACAGATGCATCTTGACCCTAATGTACATTTAGTACACATCCTGACACAGGAGACATACCCCCACCTAGTACAGGGGTGTAGGCAACTTGTGGCCTTCCAGAGTTTTTGGCCTCCAACTCTCATCAGCCCTAGCCCATTTAGCCAGTGATGTGGGATGGTGAGAGTTGTAGGCCAAAAACATCTGGAGGGCCACAAATTGCTCACCCCTGCCCTAGTATAATACCTTTATTTATTTATTTATTTGCTTTTAAAGCATCTGTTAAGACCTGGATCTGGCAAAGTTAATTCTTTCTTGCTTTTTGAAACGCAGATGCCAGAGCACTGCTTCTGTTGCAGAATGTGTTTGCGTTACCCGTGTTCTTTTGTAAGCACAATCCTATCTGTTGTGAGATGAACCACGGTAACAAACGTTAAGGAAACCATTGTCTCTCCCCGTTTCTTATTTTTCCAAACTTAATTTCAGTTACTCCTAAACTTTTGAGAACTTGAACATGAAAATTTGCATGCATTTTGTGTGTGCAGTACATGCATTTTTGTATACATTTTTGCCTTATACATTTCCCCAGGTAATTTACCTAATATACGTACTGTGTTTTAACTTATTTTCACTAGTATATGAAAACCAAATGAATTTCACCCCCATCCTTAAGGATGCAATTCTATGCATGTTTAGACAGAAAAGAAGTCCTACAACATGGCTGGCTGAGGAATGCTGGGAACTGTAGGACTTTTTTCTGCCTAAACTTGCATAGAATTGCACCCCAACTCACTCACTTCAGAAGCCTGTGCAGAAGGAAGATGATTGCCAAGTTACAGCACAATCCTACTCATCATGTCTACTCAGAATGAAGATCCGTTGAGATAAGTGTCTATAGGGAGTGCAGCCTAAATGGATTACAGCACCCAGAAGGTGAAGAAGCAATGTGTACTGTGGGAGGGGCGGGGCACTGGTGTGAGAATAAGGATCTGACAAGTAGAAATATATACAAGTGCCCCGATCTTCAACTGTGTAATTTTGGAGAGTATGCAAGAGATAACGTGTTGCTGAGATCATTCTGAAGGCCAACAGATAGAATAGATTGAGGCTGATATATGAAAAGGTGATATGCAAACAATACAATTTCAAGCGCAGGAAGATTTGACCCCCAAAAACTGCATGTTCGGTTTGAGTAGAAAATATTTGCCGTTAGTCACTGGCCCTTGGAGAAATGGCAAGTGTGCCATCAGGTTTAAACAGCTCCTGGAGCAAGAATGAGGAGATATCAAGTATAAATGTATTTGATTCTCTAGATGACTCTGAAAATATGTTATTTTCAATACATTTATTCTGTTTGGGTCATATTTTTTAATAGGCAAGGTAAGTAAAATTTCCCAGGAAAGACCACAACCCAGGACAAACATGGCAGATTCCTGGTTTTAATAAGCTTTGAGAGAATGCGTTTTCTCAGTAGAGAAGAAGTAGATATTAAATACAGTCCCATAGCCTTCTCTGACCTTTAGCACAAATTTTGGCATAGGGAAAAAAAATCCATATTAAAGCCATGGTGTTCAGAAGAATGTGAACACAACTGGAATTGTGGAACTTCTGACTTCTTGTTCTGTCCCTTCTAATATTTGACCTTGAGTATATGTATATATTCCCACACCAAACCCAAATAAGTGATTTATTTTTTTTAAAGTAGTGTTTTCAGTTTGATTAGTGTGTACACCCTGAACAAATACTTAGACAAAGGATCAGTTGGCCCGAATTTTGTCAATAGTCTCTGTTCTGGCCCCTATATGAGCCAGAGGATATTGTTTTATATTTTAATGGATTACTTGTTGGAAGCCACAAGACTAGCTGTTTATATGGGGATGTACAAGCAGCTGCATGTTTTATAATTGTGTTTGCAATGGTGCACTGGTGTTTTGCACAACAAACATATACAATGTGAACAAGAGGTGCATGTGTAAACACCTATGTTGAAGAGCAGAAGCCCAATCACAACTCCCACATGTGCATACCATGTGCTAAGTATGCATATCTATTCTCACTTTACATATTTCCAGTGTCCCCATGGCAAATGAAATAGCTGCATAAAGTATGGGGCTGCTCTGAGTTTCAGATGCACACTCAGTCCTGGTCCATTTCTTTGTAATAATCTGTAGTAAATGTGGCTCAGCTTGTCTGAGTGTGGAAAGCTAAGCAGGGTCAGGCCTGGTTATTACTTGGATGGGAGACCCCTCTTCTAGTTTCCTGCACTGAGCAGGGGGTTGGACTCGATAGCTTTGTAGGCTCCTTCCAACTCTATAATCTATGAAATCTATGAAATGTCTTGTTATTCTGGGCTGGAGCAAGAAAATAACCCTCTAATGTTAGAGGTTTCTTTGCAGTTCCTGTCAGTTTCCATCCAGTGTTATTCTAGGGCAGTGATGGCAAACCTATGGCACGGGTGCCACAGCTGGCACGCAGGGACCTCTCTGTGGGCACTCGAGCCATTGGTCACCAGATCGCGAAAAGACTGTCCCCTTCTGCAAAACACTAATGATTTTGTTCTTTCTCACAGTGTGGAACAGAATGATTTTATTCTAGAATTCCTGTTACAGAATTCTTTTCTACATTGTTATCAGATTTAAAAGATTTTGAAGAATGATGCACAGAGCATGGCTTGGATGTAAAGCCCTAACAGTTGACCTGAGTGCTGCATGTGTTGCTCTCAAACTAACGGAGTATGAGCCAAGGTTTGACAAATTATCAGCATGCATGCAATAGCAAAAATCACATTAATTGTGCAAAAGCATGCCCAATGCAAATTTTTACCTAATGCAGTGTTTGCAGTCCAAAACATAAAGTGTTTAAAATGTGTTAAGCACATTTAGTTTTCTTGTTTATCTTGCTCATCCTAGTACAGGTTGACTTTTACTTTTACTAATCCGACACCTGTAGAAGCAGGGAAAGGACCCGGGGTAAAGCTTGCCCCATACAATTTCAGTCTGGCATATAATCATATTACAAGTTGAGAATCCCTTATCCAAAAATACATGTGCCTAATTATTTAAAAAGTTTGTTTAAATTAAATATATATATATATATATATATATAGGTCAGAGTCAGCCCAAGACATTTTGCTGCCAGAGGCAAAGATGCCACCCCCCTCCACATTGCATGCACGAGAGAAACTACACCTGTCCACTACACCTGAAGGCAGCAGGCCAGCTTAGGGAATGCAGAACAGGCTGCCCAGCTTGCATAGCTCTGTCTTCCAACACCTTGCTGCCCTTCCCTGCTCCCTGGCATCTGCTGCCTGAAGTGAAGTGGCCCCCTCACTCTGCCTAATGGTGGTGCTGACCTTGGAAAAAGGTGTTCATATGGGGGGGGGGAAACCTCTTGATATCTGACAGGAGTCACATGTTTATGTGGGAGTGGCATCAAGTCAGTCAGTGTCTTTGATATCCGATTCCCACACTTTTTTGCTTCAGTTAAGAACATAAGAGCAGCCCTGATAGATCAGACCAAGCATCTATATATTACTGCATTCTCTTTCTAACCATAGTCAGCCAGATGCCTCTGGGAAGACTAGAAGCCACAACCTTTCCATGTTGCTTTCCCCCAGTACATTATGCAACCTCTGGATAGCTAATACTGATTATATCATAGTTAATAGTCATTGTGGATCTGTCCTCTATTAATTTATCTAATTCTGAAGGGAGGGAAGAGGAGGACAACAAAGAGGAGGAGGAGGAGGACAGAAGAAGGAGGAAGGAGAAGAAACTTCTAAGCTGGTGACCATTACAACATCTTGTGGTACTGAATTCCATCAGTTGATTCTGGAGGTTCTAATAAGAGCTACTGTACTTTCCTTTTTCTAAGCTGGACCTCCTGCCAATCAGTATTTCATGGGGTGAACCCGAGTTCCAGCATTAGGAGGGAGAACAAAATGTTAAAAGTTCCAGTACACATGCCTGCCTTATGCTGGTTGCCATTTTTCTCTTTGGTGAATGGATTGCCTGGTTTCTTTATCATGAGCAGAAGCTGCGGTTCTGTCCGCAACCACTCAGTCCATATGGAAAATGTTCGTGGTGTAAAGATGGTGAGCTATTCACCACAAGTAGCAGGCCATGTCCAGCAGAAAAGGAAGGAGGTCATCATCACAACTAGAGATGTGCATTTGCTTATGCCCTACAATTAAGGATGACTGGGAAAGGACAGTTTCTGTTTTATCATGACAACTGGAAAGGACAGTTTCAGTCTTATGTTTGCTCTTTCATCCTGTAGCTAGGTCCCCTGTGATGTAGGTCAATATTGGCCCTTGGACTAGAAGCCTTTAGGAAAAGGAAATGAAGGCAGTAGAAAAGCACTCTGGAAAGAAGAAAAGACTACTGTCCTGTGTGCCTTAAGAAATAAGGAAGTGATTTCCCTTCCCGTCCCCCAGCGCCTGTTTAGATGGCTTTCATAGCTCAGTCAAATGGTGCCAAGTCTCTGCTGCAGAGCAAAGAATGAACTTAACCTTCTGACACAAGATGTTACAATTCAAAGAGCTGATTCTGGACAGCTAAATAAATAGCTTTTTTTGGTCGAAATACTGCAGCTGTCCATGAAACTATCATTTGGATGCAGTAGTCCATAGCAGTGGACCCCAGCCTCTTTTTGTTAATCCAGACTGGCCCTTTGGTTCTTGTAACCTCTCTACTATTGAAACTATCAACAATACCCATCACTCAGCAAGTGTGTGCAAATAAAAGGAGTCCAGATACTCCTTAAAGCTTGAACAAGCAGTTTTAGTTAGTGTGCTGGCCTTGGCAGAGTCCTCAATTGCATGGAAAGGACATTCCACCCATACAGCTGTGCGCACAGGGACTCTTACAGATGTTCCCACGTAAAATATGGATGGAGCCTGCTGCTGTAATGCCCCCACCTCACATGTTCATTGTCCACAGTGCTTGGAAAGGGATTCATGGTGCTTCTCTACATGAGGCTTTTAACCCGTCACTTTACTGAGGCTTCTGCTTTCGGATTCTTTGCAAGATTAAAACCGGCTCCTTTACACGTGCCTTTTTTCCGGGAGGTTTCTTTCTCTGCTTTCCTATTTGTTCCATTACACAGACACAAGGTGGCGCTCTGGTATAGCACAATTGCAGAAATACACATGTTTGTTTTAGATGATAGTTCACTTTCCTCGCTCTAAAAAAAAATAAATCTGGAGAAATGCTTGGGAAGCACTGGAGAGTCCCTGGAGGATAATGTCATGTAAAGCACCCGCAAACTACTGTGAGTGAAAAATCATGAGCGCATGATAAATGCCTCGTGTAAGGAAGCCCTTATATTCCACAAATGTTTCTGTGTGAGCAACCTCCACAAATCATGCTCTGAAGCTCAGGGTCGGTAGATCACTGGATGATGTGCAGCAGTAGACGAGCAAGCATTTCTGACTCTGAATCATTTAACAATAGCAACAAAAGGTTCTCCCCCTCTAAATTAGACTGCTTAGAATATCTGATCTACAGTAACTCAGATGTACATATGAAGCTTATCCCAGTGTATGTCTCACAGGGGTGCAGTAGGGAACTACCATTTCACATCCGGCTCCACCCATCTTCCAGCCTAGATTTCGTACCTGGCTCCTGTCGGCTCTGGTAAAAAAAACACGAAGTAGATCCCAGAAGCCTGACATCTCCCCACATCTGCTGTAGATGGTAGCTATGTTATCTACGGTATGCCCCAATATGTAATGGAAAAAGAGGAAGAGTGCCCTTTTCCACTTTTGGGGGGATTCCTCTGATCATTGCTTTCCAGACTGCCAAAATACTTTCCTTCTGATTCAGAGCAGCTACAAATGTTCTTTTAGCAGTGCATAGTATTCATTGATCAAAATCTTCCTGTTTTTAATTTTCTCATCAGCCTCTTGTAACCTTGAACCACAGGGATTTAGGATGATGGTGTATATTTTTGCTACCTACTGTAGCTGGAATAGCCGCAAATTACTTGGGAAGATAGGCGAACAAATGTCAGTGTACTGGAAGAAGCAAAGACTACTAGCGTTGAAAAAATGATCCTTCAATGCCAACTTCAGTGGACCGGTCATGTTGTTCGAATGCCTGACTGCCGTCTCCCAAAGCAGTTACTTTATTCCCAACTCAAGGATGGAAAGCGGAATATCAGTGGTCAATATAAGAGGTTTAAAGATGTTCATAAGGCTAATCTAAAAAAATGCAATATAAACATCGAAAACTGGGAAGCTCTGGCCCATGAAGGTTAAGATCTAACTGGAGGTTGGCCTTTCACAAAGGTTCTATGGACTTTGAAGAAGCCCGAGTGCAAGGTGAAAGGGAGAAACGTGCTAAGCGAAAAGCACGTCAAATGAATCCTTTACAGGACCATCTTCCATCTGGTAACCTGTGTCCTCACTGTGGGAAGCTGTGTGGATCTAGAATCGGCCTCCACAGTCACTTACGGACCCATTGCTAGAGTCTACACAATTTTCTTTAGAATTTCCTCCTTTTAAAATCTCCCTTTTGTAAATTTTTATCCTGGAAGACAATCTTACTCGGTCACGAGTGATCGCCTGATGATGATGAGCTTCTGACAACAGATACCTAACTAATGAGGCTATGCATTTCTATTGAGCATCACATAAAAAGAGGTGTGCCAGTTTTGTATTAGGGAATTATTGGTTGTTGTAAATCATAACTTTCACTTTAAAATGGTAGGTGTCAAAAGTGAGATGCATTGCTGTGACTTAACTAGGAGAAATCTTGAAATGAAGATCTATGAATATTTCACCTAAAAATAACCACAGACTATTATTAATATGAGGAATTTTGCACTGGGCACAGTGTTCTACAGATTGCAGAGCTATGATGGTGCAGAGTAGTCTGACTCAACATAGCTACAAGGATATAGCTTGCTTGCTACCTCTTAATTGCTGCCTTATTCAAAGGAGGTACTATAGGATCATAATGTTCTACTGTCTCCATGGTGTGAATAATTTCAGGACCATCTTTGCCATGGCTCCCTCCAATTCTGATCCATTGTGCAACTTTCAGTGGTGACTGTTGCTGGCATAGCAGCATTGACCCAGACCTCATTGCTACTGGCACAATATTCTGGCTTTTTATATGATGCCAGCACACTGGGTCATGGTGCCACGCTGGCGTAGCTGTTACACACTTACTAAGTGCTTTCTGGCCAATATAATGGCTGATCGTCATGGGCACTGAAACTGTCAAAACATGCCAATAGTTACATTTTTCAGCTAAACACACACACACACACACACACACACACATTTGATCTGGCAGTCACAAAACTATAGTTAAGCATCTGCAGGGACAAAGTCTACATATTTAGATGCTGTCAAAATTCCCTATGTAAATGACCCTTTGGGTGCATGTATGTTTTGAAGCTGTGGTTTCCTCCATTGGCTTCATATTTCAAGCATAAGGGAGTGAAACAACTGCATTCTTTGCACACCTTACTGCTGACCAATTGTGGGATGGTCATATGTCTCCCATATGTAAACTTTAATGGATTTAATACAAGGTTTTGTACCTTCAGCATTTTGGAAGAGATCTTATTTCTTTGTTGAACCATAAATGTAAGTTTCTTTTCCAAGCATTCTTACATATAATCCTTCAGAAAGAGTTATAGCTGAAATTCCTCTCTTATCTCTTGTTCATTCTTAATGTATCTTGGCTGCATTTCATTAGGGATGTTGCATTGCAAGACAGAGATATAACATTATCATTTTGAATCTTTAACACCAGTCCTTTGGACAGAAACAACCCTCTCCAAACAGTTTGGGGGGAAATGCATGTGAAATCTTAACCCACAAGTGGTACTAAGTAAAATCACTGAATGGTATGACTGCGAGGTACACGGAATAAAAAGCAGAACACAGATCCATATTAATTCTTCAGTTGTTGCAAGAATGTTGGAAATGCATCGAGGTTACCATTCCTTCTTCTCTCCTTTGCCTTCTTCTCATGCAGGGATTACACCTTGGTGTTGTACAACCACAAAGCTGAAATAGCTTTGATGTTGTAGAGATCAGTGTTCTTTATGGGATCTCAAATAATAGTTTTTGTTTTTTTAATGTGGGCGGTGGCAAAATTATGACGATAGTATGGGGAACTTCCAGTGTCACGATTGTGGAAACGGCTGGTCCTTGTTGCTTTCATGAATCACTTGGGAAATTACCCTGGCTTCTCTTGAGTCTCTCAGAAGCTCTTTCAGTCGCTATTAGTCATATTATGGAACCTCCATATTATGAAACCTCCAAATGGAACCTCCACGTTCTCTGATTACTAGATGTGGGGAACAAACAGCAGGGCATGGCTGTCTCCATTATGCCCTGCTTGTGAGCATCTCAGCGTTATCTCACCAGTTGGCCTAAGTGGATATTTGGCCTGACCCTTTAAGACAATTAGTATTTTTGATGGGTCACCTGAGGAGGAGGGTGACAGCTACCACTCCTGCAATATTAATCTGTGGCCTTTACTTGGGGTTGTAATGATACCAGTCCTGATCCATATCTTAATTTAAATTTAAACATCTTTTCTTGGCTTGGCTGCTGCTTCTTCCAGCCAGAAGAGCTGATGTTTCACTCACTTAGTCCTCACCCATTTGAAATGCTTAGTTTCCAAAATGACAGATACCTAAATCCTGTTCAGAAGAAGGGTGCAATGTACTATCAACATGTGAATGCAGCTACAGCAACTAGCACCAGGGATCATTGGGAAGTGGAGATAGAGCATCTCCCATCAATTGCCCTGAGATTGTTGTTTATCCGCTGCTACTAGCAGAAGAAAACAGCGTTCTCAGAAGCCAGGGAACAGCAGTTTTTCCCTTGTAGCCCAGGGAGCTACAAGGGAATGTATTAGCTGGTCTGGGGGGGGGGAGGGAGAGTGGGTGAGGTCCTGGCAGCTTTGGCAGCCACACAGGGAGTGGCCAAGGGCCGCATGTGGACCCAGGACCGCAGGTTGTGCACCCCTGCTATAGAATATTTCCTCTCTCTCTCTCTCTCTCTCTCTCTCTCTCTCTGTGTGTGTGTGTGTGTGTGTGTCCGTGTCCCTGACTTAGTTATTTTATATAATCTGGGGTGGGGGGGATTGGTATAATAATTAATTTTGTATGATGAAAAAATAATACAGAATGCACTCTTCCATTCAAACTTCTATATATGCAATTTTTTAAAAAACATTTTCACTGATCAATTTGTCACACAGTGGTTATAGATGTTAAAAACTCCCAGCGACATCCAGCAGAACCCCTGTTCCAACTGGGGAAATTATTTGTGACTTCTTGCTTTGTTTGCTAGATGTAGACTGGACTGACCTCCACAGGTGGGATGGCCATTCTATGATGCACAATCAAATGGTCAGTCAATGCAAGGCATCATTGGCATGCTCCTCCAACCTCCCCTTCCCTGGGGCTTTCACTTCCTCAACTAGAAACTGCTCTTAAATCCATGCAGCCCCGCTGTCTGAAACAGTGGAACCCAACTGTGCTGGGAATCAAATAGCCATCTTTCATGTGCAACAGGCTGTACGCAGGAGCACTTTAGAATAATGAGAGTAACAGATTCTGTGGAGTGATTTTCAGATCTTTTAATGAGCAAGTGTGATTTGAAAACTTTTGCTACTGTTTTCCAAGTCTTTCTTTCTTTTTCTTTCTTTCCCTCTTGCTCACAGCCATAGAAACAGAATATTGATTAGATAATGGTTATGTATATTAGTTCACATTTCAGCCTACATATATAATCTTTTGCCAGATTTTTAGAAAATTAATCCTATTGCTAAATCTGACCTGAAGCTGTTAAATATTGACTTCCTGGCTTTTCAAGCAGACCTAGGATGCCAATAATAAAACAACTCTCTTAACAATCACACTATTAAATGATATAGCTTCACAAAATATGCATCAGACATTTCTTTAATCATACAGATTTCTAGCCCATTGTCCATTTTATACTAGGGACACTAGGAGTGGGATTAGGGGGGAAGATGCTAACCAAAGTTAAACAGATTAAAGCCAGCATGTCATCTTTTGCAGTGTTTCTTGTAATTCAAACAAAGTTTGTACATGGGACAGCATTTTTTTTTAATGCAATTATTTGTTCTAGGAATTATCTGGACCACGTTCAGCCCATAAAACTGTTGCTCTGTGATGTGTGACTGGACTTCATTTCAGTGTTTTTGATTTATAGTTTGGGTTTGTTTTAGTTTTGAGGGGGTGGAAACTGGGGATCAGCAAGACAGGTCTATTAAAGCTGCCAGCCAGAGCAAATTTTCAAAGGTTATTAATTCTTACAGATTCATAAGCCAATGAGCTGAGAAATGTTGAATGCAAGAAATGTATGCTCCGATAAAGGTGTGTTTAAAAAAAACACAAAAAACAACTATGTGTACACTAAACAAAATAAAGAAAACAGTATATGGATAGTAATAATATTTATGTTGAACTAATTTTTAAAAAAATATCTTGGCAAATGAGAGTCAGTGTAAGCAAGTGCAATTTGAGGGTTGCTTTTTTTTTTTTTTTAAATCTCAACCATGTGGTCATATGATTACATATGACATTTGTATTCTGCCCTTCCTCCAAAGAGCCCAAGGTGTGAATATGGGGTCCTCATGGTGTACCATTTTATGCAGGGCCAGTCCTACCATTACGAGGGCTGAAGTGCCCGCATCAGGCAGGAGCGTGGGAAGAGTGCTTGGCCTACCCACCTGCTTGGTCGGCCGGCTGGCCAGCACCCACTTGCTCACTCCCACCTTGTGTCCCAGCCACAGGGCTCCTGCGAGAGGTTGACTGACCTCTCACAATAGTTTGGCCAACTGCTTGTGAGAGCTCCACAGCTGGGGCACAAAGCGGGAGTGAGCAAATGAGCAAGTGAGGGACTGGCTGGCCAGCTGGCCAAGCAAATGGGCCAGCGGCTGGTCAGCCGAGTGAAGGGGGGCAGCAAACAGTTGGCCAGCCAGCCTGCCTCCCACCCACCACCCACCCACCCACTGCACCACACTGCCGCTGGGCTGCCCACCCACCCACCTGCTGTGCTGCCTGCCTACCTGCCTGGCCACTGGGCTGGCTGGCTGGCTGACCATCCCACTAGCAGCAGCAATGGCAAAATATGTTGGGCCAGGCCTGATTTTATGCCTCCACCAACCCTATCAGGTAGAGTAAACTGAGAAAGAGTGATGAGACCAAGGTGACTTCATGAACTTCACGGATAAGCAGAGATTTACACATCAAACCTAAGGCTTTAATAGGCCTGTCTTGCGATCCCGTTTCCACCCCCTCAAAACTAAAACAAACCCAAACTATAAATCAAAAAGCCAAAAAAGCCCCAAAGAAGGACATGAAGACAGCAGTCCTCTTCCACTGTTGTTCCCAAGCGACTGGTATTCAGAGGCATGGTACCTCTGAACCTGGCAGCAGTATATAGCCTAGGGATGGGGGAGAGAATCCGAGAGATTCATTCGGTTCACATTTTAATTCGGACTTACCTAACATCGCATTTTTGAACCAATACATGATCCAAGAATCAGTTATCCTTTGAAATTCACACTTATCTAAATTTTACATATGTAGGGGGAAGTGTACGGGGGGGGAGTATATATTAATGATAACAACATCCAGAAATGGATTATATTAGAAGGATGGCTTTTAAGAATGTGCATATTAAAATGTGTGTATTAGGAGAAATGTGCCCAAAAATGCATATGGGTTGCTGTGTGAACTTTTAAAAAAATTCTCAAAGTTTAGGAGGAATCCAGTTTAAGATTTGAAAAATGGGAAACTGTCCAAAAATGAAATTTATGGATTTGTCCATCCTTAATATAGTCAAGAAGACTAGAGGCCATTGTTAGGCTTATCCTTCATTAAGGTTTTAATCTAATACACACTTGCCTGGGAGTAAGTCTTATCTCAACTCATTGAGACTTACTTCTGAACAAACATGCATAGGATTGCACTGTAATTTGTGTAACCCAGGGGTGTCTCTTCTTGCCACCTGAGGTGAGAGAGAAGATGTCTGCCACCACTGCCACCACTGCTGCTGCAGCTGCCGCTGTCCCGATCCCCCATCCCATGCTACCTTACCATTACCACATTGGCTCTATGGGGTGCCATGTGGCCAGAAGAAGCAGCCACAGGGTGCTGTCAGGGGTTCACGTGGATCTTGCGAAACCTCGCATGGCTCTGGCGGGAGGTCTCAAAGCAGGGCATGTGTGGGTCTCACGAGAGCTCCGCAGCCGCTTGCTCCAGCCACGCATGATGTGGAAAGGAGAGGGTAGGCGGCTGCTTCAGGGAGCCCTGCCAGCTGTTCTCCTGCTGTGGCATTTGCTGCAGCAGGAGAACGGAAAGCTGCAGGGGCAGGCCCTCCTGGCAGTGGTGGTGGTGGTGGGAGCGGAGCAGAGTGCCTCAGCCTGCTTTATGCGTGGGCCAGCCCTGGGTGTCGAACCTCTTTCAGCCCAATAGCCGAATTCAATTTTAGAATTCACATTGAATTCGCATTGAATTTGCACTTTGGGGGGCACATTCCAGTGATGGGTGGTGCCAAAGGCAAAGGGGGGGGGATACAAGCATATTTTAGCTTAAAGCACTTACTACCAGTAACGAAGCCTTAGGAGAGGCACTTCAACCTTTTAGAATGGGGAGGGGGAACTGTGCAAAAGCCAGGAAACCATGAAATGATTGGTAGTCAGGGGGGAAAGGAGGTGGGGCCAGAGGAAGAGAGTTTGGTCATCTGGGGACCCCCAGAGGGCTGGATTGGGACCTCAGGTGGGCTGAATTTGACACACAGGCTTGAGGTTCGACACCCTGGTCTAATCCCATCAGTCCACCAACTGATGTGCTTCCACAATCCAAGTCCAACCAACTACCAATTAGTTGGTTTATGAAGCCATTGTATTACCAACTTTGTATTACCAACTTTATTGTATGCCTGCGAAACATGGACTATCTATAAACGTCACTTCCACCTCCTTGAAAGGTTTCATCAACGTTGCCTCCGGAAAATCCTGCGAATTACTTGGGAAGATAGGTGAACAAATGTCAGTGTACTGGAATCATAGAATCATAGAATCATAGAAAAGTAGAGTTGGAAGGGGCCTACAAGGCCATCGAGTCCAACCCCCTGCTCAATGCAGGAATCCAGGTCAAAGCATCCCTGACAGATGTCTGTCCAGCTGCACCTTGAATGCCTCCAGAGTGGGAGAGCCCACGACCTCCCTAGGTAGTTGATTCCATTGTCTTATTGCTCTGACAGTCAGTAAATTTTTCCTGATGTTTAGGTGGAATCTAGGTTCCTGTAACTTGAGCCCATTATTCCGTGTCCTGCAAACTGGGATGATCGAGAAGAGATCTTTGCCCTCCTCTGTGTGACATCCCTTCAAATACTGGAAGAGTGCGATCATATCTCCCCTCAGTCTCCTCTTCTGAAGGCTAAACATGCCCAGTTCTTTCAGTCTCTCCTCATAGGGCCTTGTTTCCAGTCCCTTTATCATCCTTGTTGCCCTCCTCTGAACCCTCTTCAGTTTGTCTATGTCCTTCTTAAAGTGAGGTGCCCAGAACTGGACGCAGTACTCAAGATGAGGCCTAACCAGTGCCGAGTAAAGGGGAATTATCACTTCCCGCGATTTGGAAGCTATACTTCTATTAATACAGCCCAAAATTGCATTTGCCTTCTTTGCAGCCACATCGCATTGCTGGCTCATATTCAGTTTGTGATCTACCACAATTCCAAGATCCTTCTCACTTGTAGTATTGTTGAGCCAAGTGTCCCCCATTCTGTAACTCTGCATTTGGTTTCCTCTCCCTAGATGCAGCACTTGGCATTTATCCCTATTAAATTTCATTCTGTTGTTTTCGGCCCAGCGCTCCAGCCTATCGAGGTCACTTTGAATTTTGTTTCTGTCTTCCAGAGTATTAGCTGTTCCACCCAACTTTGTGTCATCTGCAAATTTGATAAGCATTCCCTGTACCTCCTGATCCAAGTCATTAATAAAAATGTTGAAGAGCACCGGGCCCAGGACCGAGCCCTGTGGTACCCCGCTCGTTACCTCTCCCCAGTTTGAGAAGGAACCATTGATAAGCACTCTTTGAGTCCGATTCTGTAGCCAATTGTGGATCCACCTGATAGTTGTTCCATCTAGCCCACTCTTAGCTAGCTTACTAATCAGGATATCATGAGGCACTTTGTCGAAAGCTTTGCTAGCAAAGCTAGCAAAGACTACTAGCACTGAAAAAATGATCCTTCAACGCCAACTTCAGTGGACCGGTCATGTTGTTCGAATGCCTGACTGCCGTCTCCCAAAGCAGTTACTTTACTCCTAACTCAAGGATGGAAAGCAGAATATCGGTGGTCAATATAAGAGGTTTAAAGATGTTCATAAGGCTAATCTAAAAAAATGCAATATAAACATCGAAAACTGGGAAGCTCTGGCCCATGAACGATCTAACTGGAGGTTGGCCTTTCACAAAGGTTCCATGGACTTTGAAGAAGCCCGAGTGCAAGGTGAAAGGGAGAAACGTGCTAAGCGAAAAGCACGTCAAATGAATCCTTTACAGGACCATCTTCTATCTGGTAACCTGTGTCCTCACTGTGGGAAGCTGTGTGGATCTAGAATTGGCCTCCACAGTCACTTACGGACCCATCGCTAGAGTCTACACAATCTTCTTTAGAATTTCCTCCTTTTATCCCGGAAGACAATCTTACTCGGTCACGAGTGATCGCCTGATGATGATATTACATTGGCCGTCCTATATATACACTGATGGGGTCTGAACAGACAGGAAAGAGCTCTCGGAACCAAAGGGGATTGTATGCTGAAAAAGTCCATTCAAAGTAAATGGGAATTTTAGAAGTATAACAGCATAATCCCTTGCATATCTACCCATTGCGTTCAGCGGGGCTTACTCCCAGGTAAGTGGGTACAGGATTGCAGCCTGTGATTGCAGCAAATTGCAGTCAATTTGTGATTTTGTGCTTTTGAATAGCCACTTCTAATGTAATGTCCAAACTGGGGCCCTGTACTGCACAGCTCATCAAGATGACCACACGCGTCTTCAGATGGGTTACATCCATGAGTTCCTGTTTCTGATATTACATTGGAAGAGCAGATTCTGACTGGAGGCAGAGGGGACCTCTTTCATCAGCTGAACTGAGTGGTCTGCACTTCTCACAGACCTCTCAAGATAGACTCCATATGGCCATTTCTGGAAAATGGCAGCAGAAATGTTATCACTGGAAGAGCACTGTGTTATTAACAATGAGTCACAAACAAAGGGGGAAAGTCCATAATTCACAACATAAGAATGTCTTGGTGGTTTTAAAGCATATTGTGAAAAAAAAATGCTTATGAAATACAACTGATCTTTGGATTTGGCAATATGATAAAAATGATTAAATATGCTGCTGTCGTCATGTGTATAAGTTCTGTACATGAGTAAGAGCATGATATTGTTTCCAAGAAAGTTATACAGAGTCATCATCTGTATCCATTCCCTTCAACTTTTTTTTTTGTTGTTGTTGTTGTTGTTGTTGTTCATCTATTCTTAGGCCTTCTACATCTTCTGGCAAGGTACTACTATATAGAATTGGTGTTCTCTATAGATCCTACCAGACTATTGGTGTTGCAGCGTAATGGTTAGAATGCTGGATCCAGGTTCTATTCCCCACTTGGCCATGAAGCTCACCAGGTGACTTTGGGTCAGTTATGGACTCTCAGCCTAACCTACTTCACAGAGTTGTTGTGAGGATAAGATGGAGAGGAGGAGGAGGAGGATTATGTAAGCTGCCTTCAGTTCCTTGCAGGGGGAAAAAAAGGTAGGATATAAATATAATAAATAAATAAATAAATATCATCCAATCAACAAGCTTGTTCTGGGGTAATAGGAAGGGAATTCCCAAGACATCTTAGCCATATATTATCTTGGGTAACTATCAGTTCACTGTGAACTTGTTCTATTGAATTGTGAACTCTACTCTGTTTATGTACATACACTACTTATATCTTGCTTCTGATGTTACACTACATTACAGGGCCATTTATCCAAGGTTAAAACAAGAATGAAAAAGAGTTCCTGATTAGTCAGGGGCTATTTTTCTAAAATTTTCGTGCTCATGCTTGCTCCTTTTGCCATGTAAACTAATTATAATTTGAAGGTACATATAATATGAAAGGGAAGACTGGAGTTTATAAACACTACTTTAAAAATTGCCAGATGTCTTCCAGTTTTCTTGAAAAGTCTTCAGAATCCAGGTGACTAGTCAAATCTGTTCTGGCAAGAAAGGAGATGGGTTGGGGAGCCAACATTTGCACTGGGTGGGCAACTTGTGGACCTCCAGATGCTTTGGCCTACAACTCCCATCAGACCTAGCAAATGGTGAGGGAGGTCCCTACATGGTGGCTTAGATTGAAAGTTCCTGCTGTTCCTACTGTATGAGTGAAAGACATGTCTGCTCGTGTAGAGTGGCAGCGGCACCAATTTCTCCCATTTGAAGCTCTGCTCCCTTGTAAACCCACTTCCCTGACCCTCTGGACAGGGCCGGTGTCAAGGGTGGGCATGGTGGGGAACCTGCCAAGGGCCCACACTCCAGCGGGGGCCCACTGACAAGAGAGCTGCTCCTCCTCTTCAGCACTTCAACCTGCTTCCTTGCCTGCCTCTTGCTCTGGCCCAGATGACAGTGGTGGTGAGAAGGAGGAGGAGTGGATGCTACTGCCTACTTCCTCACTGGCTCTCTGCCTGCCAAGCAAGCAATGCTGGCAATGATGAGAAAGAGTGACTCCTATTTCGGTGGGGCTCCATGGTGGTGTACCTATTTTGTGGATGGAGCTCAGCACCATGGATAGCTCCCATGAAGCTCCAAATAAAACCTGCAAAACCTGTAATGGAAAAGGAGCCCCACTGAAATAGTAGTCATCACCAGCCTCCTCTGGAAAGAGGAGGGAGCGCAATAGCACCTGGTGACAGTGAGAAGGTAGACTCATTGAGGGCAGGGGCCCATTGAGGGTGTCTTGCTGAAGGGCCCTCAAAAGCCTGGGGCCAGGACTGCCTCCGGAGTCAACTTGCAGGTGACATGGGGAGCAGCAGATGGGCCAGGGAAGGAATCAGCAACCATCCCAAACCAACATCAGTTCATGCAATGCCATAATGTTTGGTACCCAAATAATATCTTGAGTACATCAAATGTCTTCTATACACTCAGTGGGGTTTTGACAATTTTTAAAAAGCTAGAAGAGCAGAGTCCCATTTCATATCAAAGTGCTTTTGAAACTCCCCAAAGTGATTTGGCATGTTGTATGGTGAGACTACATTAAGAGCACAAGGCTCTTATTTTGGCACATAGATCTGGGTCAAACTACACATATGTGGTGTGCAGCTCTGTATGGTTTTTCTCTCTGCTCAAAAGTAGGTGTAGGGACCCCTGGTCTGGACCACAGCATGGTTTAGTCCTTCCCTCCCCAACTGCTGTTCCCCTGAAAATTGCCCCCCCCCCTGCATGGCAGTTGGATACCAACCTATGGGGGTGACACACGGATTTCCCTCAAGAGGAATGTACTCATTTCTAGGGGGGAAAGAACATATGGAGGAGGCCTTAAGCTGAGATTGGGATCACATACGGTAAATGTTTCTCTCTCTTTCTTCAAATCCTTCCTCAACATTCATAATTTCTGTGAAGTGTCTTTGCCTTAACCAGTTCCACTTGGAAGTCCAATTCCACTTGGAATTAAATATGTTTTACATTAATCCCTTGTTACCTTCCGCACTCCTTTGGGTTTTTTTTTTTTTCCTGTTGTAGGTTAACCTAGCCTCTCCATTCCCTCTGTTATCTCCCAAACTGTTGAAATGTAGATTGAAAGCTCTGTAGGGCAGAGACATCTCTTTTGGGTCTATGGTGCCATTGTGTCACTTTTCCAAAATGCAGTAGTAATGCAGTGAAGTCACAATGAGCTGATATTTCCAAGAGATATTGATGTGGTCTGCTTATGCTGGCTCAGCTAGTCTGAGTGTGGAAAGCTAAGCAGGGTCAGGCCTGGTTATTACTTGGATGGGAGACCCCTCCTCTAGTTTCCTGCATTGAGCAGGGGGTTGGACTCGATAGCCTTGTAGGCTCCTTCCAACTCTATGATCTATGAAATCTATGAAATCTATGAATCCCCTGAGGTTGTGGATCAGCCTGTACTGGAAAATAGTTAAAAAAAAAAAAAAAAAGGTGGCTTGAACTAGGATATGTTTCCGTTTCAGCACAGAACAGAATGTTCACAGGACTGGTGCTGAGTAAGTGTGGGCCAAACTAGGCATTGATTCAATTGTGTGGTTAGCAACCATATCTGGATTTTAAAAATATACCGGTATATGCAATACTAGGCTCACACCCCCTCTGATTTTCATTGGGACTGAAGTGTGTGGGGAAAGGAGTTTCAATCCTTCATTCCCCAGCCGTAATCCCATCAAAAATCCTCCCCCTGTGTTGCAATTAACAATGGGGTGTGTGCTCCCATTGGTGCTAATGGGAGCTCCCCCCCCCCCAATGCTAATTGCAGTGGGGAGTGATCTTCATTTGGATTGCAGCTGGGAAGGGAAGGGTTAAATTTCTCCTCATGCACTGAGGTCCCAATTAAAATCACCCCCATGCCTAGGGGTTTGTTTGGTTTTTTTTTTTTTTTTTTTTTTTTTAATAAACCTGATGTGGTTGCTAACCACACAATTAAATTAATGTCTAGTATGGCCCTGAATCTATTCCCTCCAGGGCCAGTCCAAGGTCCCCCCCCCCGCCCTAAATGAATTAAAATATTGTTTCCTGCCCACCCACCTTATAGCATATTCAGTGATCAAGACGAGGTGACTGGGATACTGTTTTCTCATGTTCATTTTATATGTCTGCTACTTCTTTTCCCCTTTACAATTTTACCGGTATGCTTTGGGTGGCCAGTGAAGATCAGGAGGCTCTCCTCTTGACTGTATCTCCCCCTGGAATGCAGAAGATATTACCAATCCAGTTGATGAGCTGCTAACTAAGCTCCCTCTGTGCATGTCCTCTAAAAGTGCAGGCAGTGGCTCTCTCTCTCCAAGCCTTAGCTGAGGCTAGCATTCCTATAAATTTGGCAACTTGGGCAGTTGCCAAGTTTCTTTCTACAGTTGCTCCACCCCATGATCCTTCCTAAAAGCTCCAAGGAGGCTCAACCTCTGAGATACTTTTCCTCCTTTGTTACAGTCATTCTTGGGTAAATTACAATGATCAGGGGTAGTGTTTTGGGCCCCATAGACACCGTCTCCCCCCCCCCCCGCAAAGGGTTCTGTACAACCTCAAAGCCAAGATATTAAAAATCAATCTATTCCTTCCTGCAGCTTGGCCAAAAGGAATTAAATGAGGAACATAAAGCGAGTTAAGCAAACTCGCTCACAATCAGCCCTTTCTACATCATGAAGTCATATATCCACACAGGAGAGGTCTCCGGACGAAAGGATCATATTTTCCTTTTTGGTGCATGTTGAAGAGCGAGCAAGAGAGAGAGAAATCCACCTCATGAATGTACAGACTTTCCCTGTGTGAGGTTAACAAGTTAGCCCATGCTGATCACTTTTGGCCAGGTATTAATCACGTAGCGAGGAAACAGAAGCACAAATATGACTGTGTGTGGTTTTTGAGAGAGAGAGGGTGGGCGGGAGGGAAGGGTGAACTTCTTAGCTTTAAAGAAGTATCCCAACCGCTCTCTGTCTCACCCTTCCGCTAAGAACAGCAATAGGAGAGCTCTTGTCTGGTTAGCTGGCGATGTTTGTGAGGGATAGCTCATCAAAAGAGTAAACTGTTCCCCTTCACTTTGTTATGACAAGCTGGAAGCATGTCTGCCTTTGCAGGTCCGTGTGTCTGTGGATGTGTGATTTCGTGCCTTTGTTGTGGTGCAGCGGCTGGAATAGAATTACACAAAGAAAAAAATGGGGGGAGTTTAAAGTGCTGACGGGGGTGGGTGGGAAGGGGGGAGAGAAGAAACAGAGAGAGGGAGAGATTGATTGCTTTATGGCTCACTCAGGAAACCTGAAAGAGCTGAGGGCCCAGAAGAGGGTGCCACAGCTCACGGTCTGATATGCACCACAACATCGCCGTTACTATAAAGTAAGATCGCCCTATAAGGCAACTGTTTGATAGACTCTGCGGCACTCACTTTCTCTCTTCCTCTCCTCGCAGCCCTCAAAACGGCACACTCCAGAGGGAAGCAGAAGTCTAGTAACTGAGTGTTAATTATGTCTGAGTGGATTCTAGAGAAAAAGAAAACCATACACTGTATCAGCAGAGAAATGGTTTCGCTGTGAGGAAACTAATGATGCTTTTATCAGGAACAATATAAAGATTGCTTTTTTACTAGTGTGTGTCCCACAGGGTTTGGACTATGAGATATTTCTGTATCTGGCTTGAGGTTCCTCTGAGCTTTTACATAATCAAATCAATATAGCTATGATTCACCCTCTGGCAAGAACTGCTCCTTGCAAGTTGCTGCCGCTTCTTTAGTGACTGAAGAGGAAATAAATAAATAAGGAGGAAAGAAACTTATTACAAATCCGTAAACATTGATTTGTTTGGGCTTAGATTTGTACTTTCTTTAATTGCCAGGGAGTGAGAAAGAAAAAGAAGATGCTGAGGAGGAGGAGAGGATATCCGAGGCCATGGCCACTGACTGAGGTGTGTGATTGGCTATGAAGTGTGTGTGCTTGCGTGGGGAGGGATTAGGAGTCGATGGAGTGGCATAAAGCAACCTGATGTATTGTCCAGACATGTCAAAGTCAAAGGCAAGAACAAGAGTATTGAAGCCATGGAGTGAGACTATTTGTCTGTGCCAGAGGGAGAGGCACATGAACAAGAAGGTTGCAGCGGTGAGTCCAGGGGGCTCTTGTTAGTAGCCCCCTGCTGGGTTTTGGGCCCTCTGAAAGGTGCCCGACGATGCCTACCCTTGATGCCGGCCCTGCATCCCCCCATTCCCTTTCTCCATCATTTCCACCTCTCTGTTGCAAGAGAGCTCCTTGAGGCAGGGCCGTCTCTTGTTGTTTATATCACTCTGTCAAGTGCCATATGCGTTGGCGGCACTGTATTCATGAAGAAACAATCACCCCGAGTGGGCGAGAATGGTAATCTGCCCGGTGCAGCTCTTCCCAGCACAGTGCAAAAGTGGCAGGAGGAGAAGCAAGCAGTGCAAGTTCTCCCTTCTGTGCAAAACCTGGCCCACCCCCCCCCCCAATATTCACTATGGAATTTCCCCTGTTGCTCTTCTGTAGAGCCTCCGTGCTGGAGGGGCAAGCTAAAGAGTGATCTGAGGATGGTGGGAGAGGCTGAGAGCTAAAGAAGAAATAGGGGCTCTTGATCCAAGCGTCATATTCCTTAGGGCAGGGGTGGGGAACTTGTAGCTCACGGGCCACATGCAGCCTCCTGACGTCGCCGCTGAAAGCCCCACCAGTAGCAGAACAGAAGCCCTGCCTCTGCTGCAAACACTGCCCCAAAGGTGGCATTTTAGCTTCTCTCCTAACCCCCTCCCCCCCTGAGCATCAATGCAGTGTGTCTCCATCTGCACTTCCCTCCTCTCCTCCTCACTGCCACCCCCCATGCAGAACTGCATCGCTTATTCACATAAAAACACCTTGCAGCAGAAAGTACCACCACCACTGTTCTTCCCTCCTCTCCTCCTCCGCTTTAGCCGGAGACATGTGAGGGATGCTCTGGTCAGTGCTCCCATAGGGCTCTATGGCACAGGAGGATGCTTCATCTCCTTCCTGCACCACAGAGCTGGCTGGCAGTGACGTCGCTGGTGCTGCTGTTCCTGATGCTTTGAATGGCAGGAGAAAGTTTCCAAAGTAAGTGACAGAATGGATGAGTGGCGGGATGGAGGATCGTGGTTACACAGCGATGGAGGAAAAAATAAAAGGTGAATAAATGGGAAAATAAGAAAATAAATCATGAAACATAAAGGGTGAAATTAAGTGGAAACTGAGGAAATAAAAAGGGAAAGATTAACTAGAAAGAAGCCCATATGAGTGAAATCTGAAATGTATGTGCATGTGCGCATGTGTGCATGCATGGCTGCAGCCCCTGGCCACCGACGCAATGCCTCATGCAGCCCTGGGGCCATGCAAGTTGCCCACCCCTTCCTTAGGGCCTGATATCTTAGATCGGGGATGCTTAACCTTGATCCTTACCTCTTAGGTCTTTTCCTTTGTTTTATCTCCTTGTCTTCCCTTTTCTTCATCTCCCCGCCATCTCAACCAGTTTCTTACCTTTCAGAATGAATTTTCTCCTGCTTTTTCTCTGGCAGATCATCTCCATCGCCCACCCCATATCCCCCCCCCCCGCACCTCCATTCAACCTCTTTACTCCAACCCCATTTTTGTAGCTGCTGGTACAGAAATTGAACTTGTACAGCATGCTCTGTATAAATGACATCCTAAGGATGTTGTTGTCTTATTTTCCCCTGGGGTGACACCTCTGTCATGCTTGAAAAGAGAAAGAGAGACAGCAAAACAATCACAGTCTTTAATTTGAACAAAAGTTCCATTCCACCTTCCACACACACACACACACACACACACCACCAAAATAAAAAGACCCCCCCCCCTTTGCAAGATATGCAGTTTCCTGCCTATAAGGAAATTTGGTCTAGCTGTAATTGCTAGGGCAGAGGGGCTACGACTCATAGTTTTACCTGCAAGCATAATATACCTGTTAATGTCCTAATGCTTCGGTTTATCCAGAAGTAAATTGGGATTAATAATCCTTACCTCCTGTGAGTGAATACAGTGAGGTTTAATTAATGTTTGCAAAGCACGTGAAGATCCTTTGATGGAAGGTGCTTAAAAACTGCTAAGTAAGTACAATGATCCCTGAGGCTTTATGATGATAAGAGAGAGAGGGGGAAAGCAGCTTGCAGCGGCTTTTTGCCTTCCCTTTTTAATCCTTCTTTAATGTATTGGTTATTTTTACATATAAAACACGAGAATTGGAAGACACACACACACACCCTGTCCGAGAGATCAATAGTGGTAGAACTGATGGCTCCGCACTGCCATTGTGTTTTATGTACACAGATCAAGAACAAACTGACAGACATCTCCAAGCATCGCCAGCCACATCATGGATCCCACCCCACTCCCGTGTGGGTCAAACTGCACTAATATAAATACAAATACTATGGCTGGGGTGCAGAAGCTCAGGTCCTCCAGGCGTCTTAATCTGGCCCTACAGGGCCCCCCCAGGACTGGAGACCATGCCTTTCTAGCCCCACCCTCTTTCCCCCAACCACCAATCATTGGGTGATTTACTGGCTTTAGTGCAGTTTCTCCCTCCCTCATTCTAAAAGGTTGAGATGTCTCTCCTAAGCAAAAATATGCTTGCATTTTTGGTATATTTGGGTTTTTGGCCCTGCTCCCTTTGTCTTCGTCACTGCACACCACTGGAATGTGGCACCTGAGAGCACCTCCAAAGTGCACTGCAGCCCTGGAATGAGTTCTGTACCCCTGCACTATGAGTTTCATTTCACCAGTGGGAGCAGCCCCTGAGTGGAGTACTGCTGGGGCGATAATCTTCACTACAAGATGGGGAGGTGATCTTCACTTATTCTCCCTTCCCCCTGCAGTCCCCAGAGCCACTTTCCCCAATGTTCTCCAACCCTCCCGAGCAGATTTGGGGTGGGGGATAGCAGATTGCTGGCGATGGAAGAATCAACAAAAATCGCCTCCCCTTTTCTGCCAGCAAGATTTCCCCACTGGATTGGAAGCCTCCCACAGATGGAAGGAACCCCTCCGTTTGTGGGAAGATTATGCTAGATCTAATCGAACAGATTAAAGCACTATGATGAAAAAGGAATTTGCAGGATTATTATTTTTTAAAGGCTAGTTAAGGCTTAATATAATCCATGTTGAATGAAGAGCTGGGTTCAAATCTCACCTTGGTCATAGGTGCATACCGTGCATTTAATCTGGGGTAGTTAAATACCCCCAAAAGTCACTGATTCTCAGCTTCAATTAAAGTGTTTTATGCTGCTATTTTACTTAATTATATTTTATGGTTTTAAAATTTAGCTTGTAAAGTGCCCTGAGGAGGCTTAGCCACCTCAAAAGGTGATATAACAAGAATTTAAATAAATAAATAAATAAACAAATCAGTAAATTTCACTGCCTCTGAAATGGCAGTAAAAATGGGAAGAGTTTTGTTTCATTTTTAGGATGAGTAATATAAGGATTGTAAAATCGTTTGGCCCTAAGATATTCAAAACTACTGTATAAATTGTATGTAATTTTTTTCCATTTCCAGCCTGCAAAGGGTTAAAGCCTACTACACCCCATATCAGGGTCCCAATCCAGATTGCATCCCTACCACCGCCACCACATTGGCTGTTTGTGAAAATCTTGCACTGACGGGCAAACCTCATGATTATGTAACATGTTGTTTGGCCCTAAGATTGGCTTTTGATACACCCTTTCTGTCTTCACTTGCTGCACAGCCATTAAACGCAGGACTAAACTGCAGGCTAGATCAGGGCTCTCCAACTTTGGGTCCCCAGATGTTGTTGGCCTACAGCTCCCAGCATACCCAGCCAGCATGGCTAATGGCAAGGGATTCTGGGAGCTGTAGTCCAGCAACATCTGGGGACCCAAGGTTGGAGAGCCCTGGGCTAGATGAAATGTGTAGCTGATCCTAAAAAAATCCCATATGTTTCTTTTTCTTTCTTTTTTTTAACTTCAGTCAGTGTACGCGAGGCCCCAGTCCAGATCTGGGCAGCTGCATTTCCCCTCTAAATTTGTCCCTGCCGCACGCACAGTGGCTAAAGAAAGAAAGAAAAACTCCATTGTTGAATTTAGCAAGAGCCAGCGTGGCGTAGTGGTGAGAATGTTGGACTGGGACTTGGGAGATCTGGGTTCAAGTCCCCACTCGGCCATGAAACTCACTGGGTGACTTTGGGCCAGTCACTGACTCTCAGCCTAACCTACCTCACAGGGTTGTTATGAGGATAAAATGGAGAGGAGGAGGAGGATTATGTAAGCCGCCTTGGGTTCCTTGCAGGAAAAAAGGCGGGGTATAAATGTCATAAATAAATAAAGTAAATAAATAGTTTAGAAGGGCACACTTAGATGACTGTTGGGAAGCCTTTCCCTACATGGTGCCCTCCAGATGTTTCAGACTTCAACTCCCATCAGCACCAGCCAGCACAGCCAATGGTCAGGAATGCTGGGAGCTGGTCGTGCAAAACATCTGGAAGGTACTGGATCAAGGAAGGTTGCTTCAGGGTGTTTCCCCACAATGAGGTGGTAAGCAAGCATCTTGTTTTCAGTGCACTACTTCTGTGATAGAGATACGGTATCTAAGAATGTGAAAATTACAATTTCCCTCCTGTCTTCGATTGCACAGTCATTGCTACTGTGATTGCCGTGTGGAGTGTGGTTGTGCAAAAAGCATTCCCATCCGCTCCAAGTGTCACTACTGCCAATATTTTGGGTATTTTCCTCCCCCACCCTGGCATATCTTTTCTTTCTTTCGAGGAATGAGCTTGTACTGTGTTAGAGCCTATAAGTTTAGTAAATGTAATTAGTCACAGTGATGTCTGCAAAGTTTCTTTAGCTTTTTATTGAGTAAAAGATTGAAATATATAACAACTGGTAAGGCAGAACTGATGAAGAATGAAAACACACACTTCTTATGAAGTTAATAAGGTGCACAGCCTGACCACGTCTCACCATAAGCCAAAGGATCATGTGAAACAGCAAGCATTTCAAAACAAATCAAGTTTTCTCCCCAGCGGTATTTTCCTTTGTTTTTGAGATTAAAAGGGAAATCTATAATGTGCATGCTTGAAAAACAAGCATACAAAGGCTACATGCTTCAGAAAGGTTCCAATCCATAACTCACAGGGCTAGATTATCCATTATGGTAGATATACTATAGCACAAGGCCTTGGACAAATTGGATGCCCTTGTAATTATGTAATTAAGAGCTTTAGAACGGGAGGATGTACTTACAAAAGGGCTCCTTTCAAAATTCCCTACACCTGGGAACACATGGTCATAACTCTCATTACAGTGTTCCCAGATGTAGGGAAATTATACAGCTAACAAAGTAGACAGCATGAGAAGTGGACTTCTTGGTAGGGCCTTAGACAGAATAAGGCTACTGGCCCACCCGGAACACTGATTCAGCCCACCTAAGAGGGGTGTTTTAAACAAACAACCAAACAAACAATCCACCAGGCTTTTTAACATGTGAGATGGCAGCTTCCCTCTAAAGCAGTGTTCTCCAACCGTGGGTCCCCAGATGTTTTTGGCCTACAACTCCCAGCATGCCCCAGCCAGCGTAGCGTAGTGACCTGGAGGGGAGGAAAGCCCTTTATCTACCATGACTGTGAGTATGACAGGGTACTTAAGGGGGTGAGGCAGGGATGGGGAACATGTGGCCAGATGTTTCCCGGATTGCAATTCCTATCAACTGTTACCATTGGCTATTCTGGCTAAGGCTGATGGGAATTCCAGTCCACCAACATCTAAAGGTCCACATATTCCCCACCCCTGCGGTAAGGGGTAACATAAGGAAGTTATTACTTATTTATCAAAGCTGTTCCTTGTAAGTAGGTAAATGCTTCTGAACTGCTCTTCTTAAACTCATACACTCCTGGCACCAACAATTCACAGCCACTCAGGGCCAAGCAACACATCTGTGATCAGACGTCCTGATGTTTTTATTTGTACTTAAAGCAACTTTGGGGTGCTCCAGATTCTGCTGTGTTTAAGCCTTTCCTCCCATGCTGTTCTCTCATTCTAAATACTGTACCCTCTCCATAGCTTCTCTTAAGCCTTTGCCAACACCCCCCCCCCATTGTAATCTTAAAAATGGAGTGTGGAACTAATACATTTAAAATACTAAACAGCCAAGTGGAACAAAAAGGTTTTAACAGACACTTAAAACAGAGCAGGGAAGAGGCCAGCCTAACTTCCTTTGGGACAGCATTCCGCAGGTGAGGTGCTGCCACAGAGAAAGCCCTATTCAGAGCTGGCCCTGCCATTAAGCAGAGTGAGGCAATCACTTCAGGCAGCAGATGCTGGGAGGTGGCAGCAAGATGTTGGGTCATGCAGCCTTCCTGTCATCATCATCATCAGGCGATCACTCGTGACCGAGTAAGATTGTCTTCCGGGATAAAAGGAGGAAATTCTAAAGAAGATTGTGTAGACTCTAGCGATGGGTCCGTAAGTGACTGTGGAGGCCAATTCTAGATCCACACAGCTTCCCACAGTGAGGACACAGGTTACCAGATAGAGGATGGTCCTGTAAAGGATTCATTTGACGTGCTTTTCGCTTAGCATGTTTCTCCCTTTCACCTTGCACTTGGGCTTCTTCAAAGTCCATGGAACCTTTGTGAAAGGCCAACCTCCATTTAGATCGTTCATGGGCCAGAGCATCCCAGTTTTCGATGTTTATATTGCATTTTTTTAGATTAGCCTTATGAACATCTTTAAACTTCTTATATTGACCACCGATATTCCGCTTTCCATCCTTGAGTTGGGAGTAAAGTAACTGCTTTGGGAGACGGCAGTCAGGCATTCGAACAACATGACCGGTCCACTGAAGTTGGCGTTGAAGGATCATTTTTTCAATGCTAGTAGTCTTTGCTTCTTCCAGTACACTGACATTTGTTCGCCTAGCTTCCCAAGTAATTTGCAGGATTTTCCAGAGCCAGCCTGCTGTCTTCAGCTGTGGTAGAAGATGCTGTCTCATTGCCAGTGTTGAAGAAAGATTCAATTGCCAGTCCAGTCAGCTTTTGGATACGGAATGGGAGTGGATGCTGGACCAGCCCTGAAAAATGGCAGTACAGGTCTAAAAGCAGTTTTAGAGGGTGATTTAGACTGGAGAAACAATGCGGGCAGGAGGGCTAACTCCCTGTTCCCCAGCGCTGCTACTCTGATCAAATGTGGAGCCACTCATGGCTGTTTTAAAGTACAAAATACAAAGAAAAACCCACCTCCTGTGCTGTTTGGTTTTAAAATATGCACGGACACTTGGCTATGAAAACACAGCTACGAAGGCTTCTGTTGGCGCTGAAGAAGTCCTTGGTTTTCCATGCATTTATTTGAAATCTCAGCTGGAAATGTAGAAGCTTCATCTAGTAATGAAAGTTGCCTATTGCCCTGCTTCATGGCAAGGACAGTGTAGCAGAGAGGTAAAGATGAGCCAGGAAATCCCAAGTCCATAAATTTTGTAGGAGGCCTTAACTTAAGCAAATTCCCATCTCAGCCTCCTCTCCTCCCATCTCTATGGGAATATGGGAATCAAAATACTGGCCTGTAGTATTGCAGAAGGTTTCAAAAGTTGGATAGAGACACATAGTTGGGTCTCTGTGTGTGCTCACACATACACCAGTATTTATCCAGCCCCACCACTTTGTATAAGAGTGGGTAGAGGACAAAGTATTACATAGACAGGTACAAATGGTTCAATAAAGATTCTCTTTGACTGGGTTCAAACAACACTCAAGGGTTGAGTATGGGATGGGTTGAGTGTAGGTTGTTGTTGAACTGTGGGTTGTTGTTGAGACATGGGTTGTCATGTTGTCCGAACCCAACTGCACTGTTAACCGTGAACAACCCATGAAGCAAACCCATGGTTTATTGTTGTGTTGTGAACTATGGGTTGCTCACCATGGTTTGTTATCTTGGCTGGGTTCAGACAACATAGATTTCATAGATCATAGAGTTGGAAGGAGCCTACAAGGCTATCGAGTCCAACCCCCTGCTCAAGGCAGGAAACTAGAGGAGGGGTCTCCCATCCAAGTAATAACCAGGCTTGACCCTGCTTAGCTTTCCACGCTCAGACAAGCTGAACCAGTGTAAGCCACAGGCCTGTATGATAACTCATGTTTCAACAATGACCCACAATTCAATGATAACCCACACTCAACCCTTGAGTGTGGGTTATTGTGTTGTCTGAACCCAGTCTCTGTCTTTTAGTTTGGTCCCAGCAGCCCCCTTCCCAGTTGAATGGCATCCCAGTTCACTACCCAACTAAGCCAATATACTTAGATTAAACCAGGGTAATCCCATGGTAAATCAAAACATTTATATTTGCTTATATCAAATTGTTTTGGCCCATTGGGTTGTGGATCAAGCTAAAAAACCAAAACAAAGTACAGCCTCAAATGAACTCAGTCTGAGAATTTCATTCAGCAAAGAGAAACTGAATCCTGCATATTACCTTTATGTACACAAAAATGCCTCTTAGGATTACCCTTCCAAAGTGTGCATAGAAGAGTAGCCACATGTTGTATGATCTTTCCCATATATATACAATGAGGTCTAAACCTTACCAACATGTTAGCTTCACATGTACTCCACCATGCTATTCATTTATTAATTTGTTCATTCATTCAGTATTTCTTACATTTCTATGCTGCCCAAGAGCCAAACTCTCTGGGAAGTTCACAAAACCTAAAACCGTAAAATACAATAATATAATAAAACATAATATTAAAACCTTTAAAAGTTTAAAACAGAATAAAACCAGAGTAAAAACCAGAGTTAACCAGTTGCCAATCACAGAGTGCCAATGCCCTTCATTGGTGTTCCAATGCCTCTTCACTCTATCTTTCCAAACAAAACTTTTCCCACACTAATAGGCATTTGTAAGGCCTCTGTCACCCATGAGTTCTCTGACAGAAGACCAACATATCTCTCTGATGTGTTACACACATTTATTTCAGCCTTTCCCAACCTGGTGCCCTCCAGATGCTTTGAACTACAACTCCCATCATCCCTGCCCATTGGCCAGGCTGTCTGGGGCTGATGGGGTTTTAGTCCAAAACATAGGGAGGGACTCCCCAGGTTGGGGGAGGTTGCTGTATACACTGTGTTATATAAATGAATATTTCACCATCCATTGGGCTTGGTTTGTGGTAAAATTATTTTTGCCACTTGGGGGGGTGACCAACGTATGGACCCAAGTCAAGTTACAACTTGGTAAGTAATGGTCCATGTGCCTACCCTACGGCTCTGTGTAAAAAGAAGCACACCAAAGAATCATGTGAGTATATGAGGAAACATTTATTTTCACTCTGTTTCCTCACACGCACAGACAAATCAGAGAATATACTTTTAAAAAAAATCTAATAATACTTACTTGAGGCTTTAAACTCCTTAGGGGTAGATAGATACAAGGCAGTAAACCAGCAGAAGGAAAGCAAGACAGTTTTAAAAAATGAGTAAAAATCCTCATAGGAAGGAAATGAAACCCACCCTTCCAACTTCTGAAATAAAAGAAATGAAATTATGGGGCTGCCTACTGAATCACGCCATCCAGTCCAGTAACAGACCATTTAGTTAGCAGCTTTCCAAGGTTTGGGGCAGAGGTCTCTCATAACCAAATGCCTGACATGCTTTAAACCCAAATCTCTGTGTTGAACCCAAATCTGGCCCACCGGGTCCCAATTTGGCCATCCAGGGTTCCCCAGATGGCCAGGCCCCCTTCCTCGGGCCCCAGCCCTTTCCCCTGACCACCAATCATTTGGTGGTTTCCTGGCTTTTGTTCTATTTTTTCCCCATTCAAAAATGTTGAAATTACTCCCCTTAGACTTGTAGTTACTGGCAGTAAGACCTGACCTTTAATTTATTTATTTATTATTTATTTATTTAATTTTTATACCGCCCAATAGCCGAAGCTCTCTGGGCGGTTTACAACAATTAACAATACAGTCCCTGCCCGCAGGCTTACAATCTAAAAAGACACGACACACAAGGAAAAAGGAATGAGGAGGGAAGAAGGGGGAATATTACTTATGTAATTCTCTGTGTATTTTAAGCTAAAATATGCTGGTATTTTTGGTAATATGGTCCCACCCCTTTTGGTCCTACCCACCATGGGAATGCGGCCCCCAATAGCTTCTCTAAAATTGAATTTGGCCCTAGGACTGAAAGAGGTTCAACATCCCCTGCTTTAAATCTAGATTGAACTTGGGCCTGTCCGAATGCAAAGCTCTGAGCTATGGCACTGTGCTTTTGTAGTCTGAAATAAAGATGAACTTGCTTGGGAGAGGTTCACCTCTTCCTAAGTGGTTGCTTGCAACGTAGCCCTTTGTACACAAGGTTTAAATTCCCCACATGAGGACAATAGTCTCTTGCCTATAGCATGGATCGGTGAGAATGAGAGTGAAAGAGAGGCTTTCTGTATAGGCAAGAAATCATCACTTTAACGAGAAAAGTGTTGTTCCTTTTGTTTTGGCACTAAAACCACTAATAATAAACTCTTGAAAAATAAATTGTATATTTCCTTTTATATTAGTAAAGTAGGTCCCCCATTTGCAGACATGTTCAGAGTCCAAATGGAGGAGCAGGGCGGGAGAAGGTCTTATCAATGGTAGAGAGAGACTGCCTACCCTTGCAGGAAAATATGGGGAGAGGGGGTCAAAACAACTCCTCCCTTCTTCATCCCCTCCAAACTCTCCAGCCATTGGTAGTCCATGCACACTTCCTTTTGTGCCAGGGAATATCTAGATATTGGGGGCGGGGGGAATTGTGTTGGCTGAACTGTGTTTGCTTCCCCAAGTCAATGCAAAGAGTGGCAAATCCCTTTCCCCAAGAGGTCCCATGCTACGCCAAAGGCAAAGCAAGTCTGAACAATTGTGGGAGAAAGGAGGAATGGGTTGATATGTTGGGCCTAGCTGCAGTGCTGCTGTGGGCCCTATGGTATTGGAATCGGAATCTGATTCAGACTTACAGCAGAGTGATTTAGAACCCAGTCCAGTTGTGGGAAGCTTGGGGCCCGAGAGCTTGGCTGTGCCTGGCTTCCCATCCAATTGTAGGCCAAAGGAGAGTGATACTCCATATCAGCCACAGCTGCAAGATACAGCCTTGAGTCAGACCTCTGATTTACAACTTGAGAAATCTTCTGTGGGAACCGAGCAGGAGGAAGACCCTGCAGGGGAGAGGGTTTCAGAGGTGTCACCCCGGTTGAGGCATCAACTGAAAAGGGCAGAACAGAAATGCCGTCTTTGACGTAGTGTTTGCGTATGGGCCAGATTCCACTGTCATGATAGATCATCAGAAGCCCCTGCCCTGTATTTAAGCTGGTGCAGAGTTCAAAGAGCCTTTGCTGAGAATGTCTTAAATGCCCAAAATGCTTTCCTGCCTGGACTTCTCGTGAATCATGAACGCTTGTCTGCCTTGAATCTTGTATCATTAGGACTCTGACTTGTAATATATTGCTGGGACTCTGAGTTTGTATGAATTCCAGACTTGGGACTGTCTGTTGAACAAAGCAATGTGCCAATCGCCTTTTGCCTATACTATCTGTTTTATTGGGGATTATAAATGCTGTAAGCTCTTCCAGGAAACTCTGGAAAGCTGATCTGTGTAACCTGATCTACTGTAATAAAGAACTTCATTGCTATCTGTGTCGATTTGCCAGAGAGCGTCAGAAAACTGGGCCTGATAAGATGCAGTGTGCTGCCTCTGAGCCCAACTCTCTCATAGGGTGGCCAGTTATTCATCTCCAAAAAAGAGGAAACACCAAAAAAGAGGACAAAGGGGGTACAGTCAGATCTGCATACATTTTGCATATGCTAATTTAAATCTATAAGTGCAAAGTTAGAAATAGTCACTACCTGTTAAATAGAAATAAAATAATCTATAATATATCAATGATATAATAATACAAGATTTGTGAAGACTGTGACCAGGTGAACTTTCTGCCTGTTCACTCTGCTGCCCAGGTGCTGACTGTGGATAGGCAACTTCAAGGCCCCTTCACTACTTTTTTTATGGTTCTTTATCTTTCAACTGGACTTGGACTGGACAACTCTTCATCACACAGAGGACACCTGCACATCGAGGACAGTTGTCAGTCAGCCTTTCAAACAGAGGACTGTCCTCTATAAAGTAGGACATATGAGCACCCTACCGCCTCCCCCAATGAGGGCTGAACTATCCTTTTCCCTCTGAAGCAACCAGGGGAAGAAAAACACAAACCACATTTCTTCTTTTACACTATACAATTGTAGATAAAAATAAGATGTTCAGGCATCACTCGCTCAGGTATCAAAATAGTCAGGGTATCCCTCAATGGGCATTTTTAGTAAAAGTGTAGTCCAAGACACCATAATTACAAGAAACAGGACACTTCTGCACCTCTCTTTCCAAATGGTACAGTGTACCCCCCCCCCCAATGGTTAAGGCACCAATCTGAAATTTGACATAGACACAAGGCCACAATGTACCGATCAACAGAAAAGATTGGAATTAGGACATTTTTGTGCTGAACATTCAAATATTGAGGCATGATGGTCACCTCCTGACAGAAACTAGCATTCTGTCATACGGGTTGGAATGTTTGCTGTGTGGATTCCATTGCCTCATCAGGCTTGGATTTGGGAGACACTTCCAGTTGCAGCCAGGTTATCTATCTATCTATCTATCTATCTATCTATCTATCTATCTATCTCAGGGTGACCACTTACAAGTCACCAAAGAAGAGGAAATGCATCACCAAAAAAGAGGACACTAGTTTGCATACATTTTGCACATGCCAATTAACATGTGTAGCTTCCAATTTAGAAATAATCACTGTAATTTAAATGGGTCCTGTGTACCTGCTCAGTCTAGTGTCTGCTAACTGTTAATGGATAACGTCTAGGCCCCTGCTCACCTGTCTTATGGTTCTTTATCTTTAAAGCAGACTTGGACTGGACAGACTTTCAAGTAGAGGACACCTTCTAATAAAGTACTGTCTTTTAAGCAGAGGACTGTCCTCTGTACAGTAGGACACCTGGCCACCCTAAAATATCCATGCTTACAGAATACAAACTTTGGCTACTGCTGCCATGTATATAAAAGACTTGAAACAGCAAAAATCATCATACCACATTAACAAGGAAATGGCACTTAAGAAACTTGACCTAATTGCTCAAAAGACTGCAGTCATTGCTACCAGCACAGGCCTGGTGTATTCGTTTAGGGAACATGAGGATTATTATTCCTGTAGAAAAATACCCATGATGTTGCTAGTAGAATTCTAGATAGTAATATTTCCTGTATAGCTGTTGGTGGCAACATGGTAATGCAGAAGGGCTGTTGTCTGTATAGGCTTCTGTTGTCTGATGTTGTTCTTGTTAGCTGAAAGACAGTGTTTCCAAAAAATACAGGTTTCTCTGTTTCAATCTGAGTTCTGAACTAAGGATGAAACGACATATTACATTAAAAGTACAGCTGCCACTGAAATGGCATGCAATCATGCACTTATTTATTTTATGTTCAGAAATGTATATGCTATCCTTCAATATGTTCATTGTGACTTACAAACCAGACAATAAAATACTACGTGAAATCTGTGTATATATAAAAGAAGTCCTGACTGACTGACTGACTGACTGACTCATCAACGCCCAGCTCAAACTGTTTAACGTAGGAACGTGAAATTTGGAAGTGTGGCGGACCAGCCCTGGTCCGTTACGCGGGTTCAGTACTTTAGGGGTTAACCGGCACTGAAGAAGTACCCTGTACACGGCTCCCAAGGACTTTAAACATAGCCGCTAATGATATTGACACTGAATCACATAGAAATGCATGGAGGCAACGAGCTAGTCAGTGTCAAAGAGTTTAATGGAGCAGAACTAATAGACTACAGGAATTTCACACCATAAACATGGAAGTCAATAAAGATAACAGAAGCGGAAAGCTTCAGTTCAGATATAAGGTAGGCTTAGCTCAATGCAGAGAGGTAACCTTACATCAGAGACTCTGACTTACTACTCTAGCATAGTGGTCTGTGTAGCCGGTCTCTGGGCGTCGCACCCGGGGTTGGAGATTGCTCGGTCCTGACCTGAGTCAGGGACTGGATCCGTGCAAGCCTGCACCGTGTTCCCAACAACCACCTTGTTTCCGAGGACTTAGTTTTCTACCCTCCCTCAGCCCCTCCCCGCCCTCGATGACCAGGTGAGCTGACTCCGCCCTGCGGGGTGGTGGCGCCTCTTAGGGCTGGCATCTCCTGGATACTTTTGGGTACTTTGGAGCTCTTTGAGACTGCTTCCCACCTTTGGAATGTTCATGCCCTTCCTCGAGGGTAGATGTAAATGCGCCCTATTGAGAGTATGCAGATGTAGCTATGCAGATGTGACCACGTACAACCGGGCTGCTCAGAACTGTGTCTCCTGCCCCCAGGGTGGGGATTATGTAGAAAGATGGGGGAATGTGGGGTGTCAGCTAAAGGGGAAACTATGTCAGGGTTCACTCAACCGTGTGTGCTCAGGCTTTCTTCACAGGAAGGAACATTGTTTTTATGACATAGGCACCCACTAAGGAAGGATTTTTGGAAATTCCATCCCTAAGGGGGTGAAAAGGGGGGGATTTTTTTAATGACTGACTGACTGCTGTGTGCAGGGCATCCATCCGGAACATTAAAAATATGTTATTATTAGTCTGTTTACTCTCTCTCTCTCTCTCTCTCTATATATATATATGAAGAAGTCCTGACTGACTGGGATAATTTGTCTGTGGGGGATACACTCTTTTAAAATACTATTATTGTTTATTGTGGTGTTTACGCTGGGTAGACATTGTGTACCTTTCTCACTGCCCCCGAATAGAATTTATTAACTCCCTATCTCTTTTTCTCTCTGCTTCAAGCTTTCTCATTTTCATCTCTCTCTCTCTTTCCTCCTTTTCTGCCTCAAGCTCCATTTCCCTAAATTCTAATTTGTTTTCTGGCCAGGGGGAGTCGGTGTTCATACCACAAATACCTCTTATACCTTCAGAATATCTGTTTGAATTCAAAAGACTTCAATTCCCCCTAAAGGTTTGTTTCGCCATGACCATCAACAAGTTGCAGGGGCAGACTTGTAGCGGGGGTTGACCTAAGGGAAGACTGCTTATCACATGTCCAGTTTTACGTGGCCTGTTTCAGAGTGAGCTCACCTAACTCTCTGGTCATCTTAGCACCTGAAGGGAGAACCACTAATGTAGTTTACAAAGAAGTACTGAAATAGGGGTTTTTTTTGTAGGTTGCAGATGCCAAATAAGTAATGTGTAAATTTTTGGTCTGTCTCATCGTCTGTTTCTTATAACACCACGAAAAAATTCATAGATGCATATGAATGGAACAACTATCTTTGTTTTGTAGCCAATACAAAAGAGCCAGTGTGGCGTGGTGGTGAGAGTGTTGGACTGGGACTCGGGAAATCCGGGTTCTATTCCCTGCTCAGCCATGAAACTCACTGGGTGACTTTGGGCCAGTCACTGACTCTCAGCCTAACCTACCTCACAGGGTTGTTGTGAGGATAAAATGGAGAGATGAGGATTATGTAAGCTGACTTGGGTTCCTTGCAGGAAAAAAGGTGGGGTATAAATATAATAAATAAATAAATAAATAAATAAAAATACACCCTGACTAACGTCTGCAATAAACATTGCTTATTACATTAAGACATCAACCTGTAAATTATATTTCGTACAGTTTGGACAAAAAACTCATGTTTCTTTTAAAAACAATTGTACCAAATCCTAAAAGCTATGCGAGCGAAGCCGCAGGCAACAGCTAGTATATAATAAAACACCAGTGAAGTCAAAAGACAGGAGCAGATAAAGGCAGTCTAAAGCAGCACAGATAAAATTCTGAGATAAAAGGCCTGGGTAGATCAAAAAGGACTTTGCCTGCCACAGAAAAGACATTAAAATGGATAAAGCATTCAACAAGTAGGGTGTCACCACTGAGAAGGCCCTGGGGGTATCTGGAAGAGGGCCTGTGAAAAGATTTCAGGGTATGGGCTGGCTCATGTTGGAGAAGAAAATTCTTTGGGTATCTGAGCCCCATGTTTTTTTAGGGCTTTAAAAGCAAGCATGAGCACTTTGAATTGTGCCTGGAAACAGACTGAGAGCCAGAGCAGTTATTTAAGTGCTGACAAAATATGTTTCTATTGCCTGATACCAGTTAGCAATCTAGCAGCTGTATTTTGGACTAACTGCAGTTTCCAAACTATCTTCAAAAGGAGCCCCACATGCAATGCATTAGAATCGTATAATCTTGCGCCTTCCAAGGTATAGATAAAAGGGGCCAGGCTGTCTCTGTCCAGGAGGGCTCTGAACCACAGAGGCTGCTATGGCAAAGCTGGATTCAGAAGCACCCCAAACCTGCTTCTTTAGGGGGACAGTGCAATCCTGCCTAGAACAATCTGAACAATCTGGGTGGGGGAGTTCAATTTCCACAGAATCACTGCTGCTAAGGGCAGTGAGCATAAGGATATTACAGCACAGCCCTCCATGTATGGTATATTAGTGAAACAGTCAGCCGCAGCCTGACCTACTTATATTCAACTAACTTCCACTAAAATAAACAGAACTCCTCTTCCCCATTTTGGATCCAAAGAATTATTTTACATGATTTAGGGTACAGTCCTGTGGAGATGGGCGCAAGCCTCCGATCTCGGAGGCTCACACACATCCAGTGCAGAGCAGAGCAGGAGCAGCGGAGGCGATCTTCACCTCCCCACTCCTCCCGCTCTGCATTTTTGCTAGGTGGCCATTTTTGGCCGTCTAGTGATGGCGTCTCAAAGGGGGAGGGAATGAATCTGGACAAGGTTCAGGATAGCCCGTATCCTGGCCGCTCCAGTCTCCTCCCCTCCCTGCCTCCCCAAACGCCCCCTTTAGCCCCTCTCCGAGGTCCCTTTCCCGACTGTACAGAGCAGCCAGCACAGTTTTTCCTGTGCGAGGAGCGAGGGGGTGGTGGAGGGGGATCAGCGCTCCGATTCCCAGCTCCGAGGCCGGAGCACTGTTTCTGACCTCAGATCTGGGAATCTGAAATGTCCTGTGGCCCCTCAGACAATGTGTAGGGGCCATAGGATCATTCCCTATGGGTTTGGGTATGCTCAGTAGTACTATTGTTTTTGAACACAACCTCAAAGTCCCTTTGGGCACATGGATGTAGTTGCACTATTCTTCATATAGAGGCTAATGGACGGGGCTGTAAGCCAACTAACTTCCCATAATGCTCCATGATGTTTCCCATAATGCTCCTTTCTTCTTTTAGAGATGCTCTTGATGGGTGAATGGAGGGAGGGAGGGAGGGAGGTCATTTGGCCTGAATGTGTACCCTGCAGTCAGCCTTTTCTGTTACCTGTTCTTGACCTTTCCAAAATATGTTAAAATGAGTGCAGTCCAAGAAGGCATATTGCATGTAAAATGAATGACAGCTCCTAACGTCACCACGAGAATCAAACCTTTGTTTGTTTAACTTTTTAAAAAGCCAAAAAAAAAAAAAAACCCTATGTGGGAGTAGTAGGATTATAGATGAGCATTCTGGCCACCACCAAAAAAATAACAAATATAAGAAAAACAACGGTACCATATTCCCTGATAAACCAGTGCCAGAAAAGCTCTTGGGGATCAAGTTTTTTTCCCCCCCAGTCCCCAGCTTTTACCAATTTAAATTCTTGGCAGCATATTAAAAAAGAAATGCAGAAGGTATTTGAGACTGCAATCCCTCAGGTACTAAATCTAGTGTTTCCTGGCAATAGATGAATGTTGCTGGAGTTAAAACCTAGCAGCACCACAGCACCAGATCTCCGTAGCTGTTCATATTTATACTTAACAGACAAATATGTCATTCTTTCACTATCCTGTTACACAGGCCATTTTTTCACACTCTCCCCCCTCACCAGCCCTCCATGTCTTTGATAATAATAAAGGTTAGAGAGACTTGTGGCAGTGGCTGGAGCCAATTTGTTTGCTCAGCTTAGCAGGATGCACTTTTTCCACCTCGGATTTTTGACTGGAGGCACGTCCTAGACACACATCCCGCTCTGAAGCGTAAGTCCATGCCTAGCTCTCAAAGATAAGGCTGGCCGGCTGGCCCTTGGGTAGGATACCATTGTGCTGCTCAGATGTTTTGCATTCACTTACGTGCTCCTCCAGATAAACACAACTCAAAGAGGCCCGGATCAAGCTAGTTTGGTTCTTCGATCCAAATCCCAGAATTTGTTTTCAAATCAGCTTAGGGTATTCAAATACTGTTACACCCAGCCAGTGCCAGGTTTTGAGGGCCTTTGGGCATGGTACCCTCCTCAATGGGCCCCCTCCCTCAGTGACACTACCTTCTCAACACCACTGTTGCCAGCCGCTGTTGCTCCTCTTTCTCATCATTGCTACCACTTGTTTGCTTCACAGGCAAAGAGCAAGTGAAGTGAGTAGTAGCATCTGATACTCCTCCTTCTCTCCACCACCATTTTCTGGGCCAGAGCAAGAGGCAGGTGAACCAGCAGGCTGCAATGGTGAACAGAAGCAACAACTCCAGGAAGCTTTCGCCGGGCAGCCCCTACTGGGGTATGGGCCTTCGGCAGGTGCCCAACCATACCTACCCTTGACATACCCTACTCCCAACTGTTTTCCCACTGCAGAAGGTAGCTGTCCCTTTAAGGCAGTGGTGGTCAACTTGTGGCCCTCCAGGTGTTTTGGCCTACAAATCCCATCAGTGCTAGCTAGCATAGCCAATGGTGAGGGATAATGGGAGTTGAAGGCCAAAACATCTGGAGGGCCAGATCCAGAACATGTGCACAGCATCCAGGACTGCAGCTAAGGACTAAGCAAGGGGCAATTCTGTCATTTCTATTAACGCAGCTGCCAATGACTTCCATATGTCATACGTTTATTATTTACTTATGTAGTTATTGCATTCTTTACTGCACAATAGCTACAGCTCTCTGGGTGGTTTACAAAATAAATGTTAAAGCCATAAAATACATAAACATATTCATTTAAAAATGTAAAATCTAAAACAATTTTTAAAAGTCACAGAATAAAACCAACAGCAGAGGACAGGAGCAGTGTAAGGATCTAAAAAGCACCAACATGTTCTTAAAGCTGAAAGATTAAAATGTTCTAACTGTTGACATCTGAGCACTGACCTAAGCACTGTGAAGACATGAACTGTTTACTTAGATTGCAACCCTATACACACTTACCTGAGAGTAAGTCCCATTGAATTCAATGGACTTACTTCCAAGTAGATGTACATAGGATTGCTCTGTTAAGGTCATAATGATATTGTTTCCACTGGCAACATAAAAGAACCATGATAGATCAGACCAAAGGTCCTTCTAAACCAACATTCTGTTCCCAAAGTGGCTAACCAGATGCATATGAAAAGCCCACAAGCAGAACATTGGAGTAATACAGGGCTATTGCTCTAACGTTCTGCTTGTGGGCTTTCCATTGCTATTCCCAAGTAACTGGTATTCATAGACATGCTGCCTCTTATTCCAGAGGTAATACATAGCCATCATGACTTAGTAGCCATTAATAACCTTATCGTACATTAATCTGTCTAATCGCCCTTTAAAACTGTCCAAGTTGATGGCCATTATTACATCTTGTGGTAGTGAATTCCATAGTTTAACTATGCACTGTGTAGAAAAAGTTCTTCCTTTTATCTCCCACCATTCACATTCATCGGATGACCCTGGGTTCTAGTATTATCAGGGAGAAAAACATTTCCCTAACCACTTTCTCCATGTCATGCATAATTTTATACATCATTGTCATGTCCACCCTTACTCATCGTTTTTCTAAGGCAAAAAGCCCCAAACGTTGTGTAACCTTTCCTTATAGGGGAGTTGCTCCTGACCCTGATCATTTTGATTGCCGTCTTCTGCATTTTTTTCCAGCTCTACAACATCCTGTCTGAGGTCACCAGAACTGTAGACAGGATTTGAATAGGCATTCTAATATTGGCAGTTTTCTTTTCGATTCCTTTCCTAATGATCCCCAACATAGAATTTGCCTTTTTGGCAGCAGCCACACACTGGTGTGTCAATGACATTTTCACTGAATGATCCACCACAACCCCAAGATCCCTTTCCTGGTCAGTCACTGTCAGGGAATTAGAATTAGAAAAACAAGAGCAGAGCATATGTAATGTATATGAATGAATACTTTAAATTCAGCTTGCATTCTGCAGGCATAGATATGGCCTGCTGCTGGAACAAAGAAAGCTGCCTTATTCTGAGAGTTTATGGCTGGGTTCAGGCAACACGATAACCCACAGTCAAGGGTTGAGTTTGGGTTGAGTGTGGATTGTTGTTGAACCATGGGTTGTTGTTGAAACATGGCTTATCGTGTTGTCTGAACCCAGCTGTGCTAACAAACCATGGTTTGTTAACCACAAACAACCCATGAAGAGAATCCATGGTTTGTTGTTGGGTTGTGAACTGTGGATTGTTTGTGGTTAACAAACTATGGCTTGTTAGTGTAGCTGAGTTCAGACAACACGATAATCCACGTTTCAACAACCCATGGTTCAATGACAACCCATACTCAACCCTTGAGTGTGGGTTATCATGTTGTCTGAATTCAGTCTATTGGTCCATCCATCTCAGTATTGTCTACACTGACTGGCAACAGTCCTCCAGGATTTCACATAGGAGTCTCTCCCAAGCCTACCAGGAAGTGCCGGTGATTAAACCTGGGAACTTTTGCATGCAACACATGTGCTCTATCTTACAAATCGCCCCCCCCAAAGGAAACACGTTACCAAAACAGAAGACAAAAGATGGCACAAATTTCCATAAAATTTGCATATGCAAATTTATATGCATAGGTACAAAATTAGAAACAATAACTGTAATTTATCATTTAACCAGGAATACAGTACATCTCACCATAGTGGAGAAGACTGAATAGGTGCCTGCTCCGTCTGCTGTCCCGGTGCTAGTTTTGTTGAGCAACCTCAAGGCCTCTGCTTGTCCTCCTGATGGTTCTTTGACTTTAAACCAGACTTGTACTTGACACCTCTTCTAATAGAGGACACTTTCAAACTATCCTCTATCAGTCAGTTCTCTAAAATAAAGAACCATCCCCTGTAAAGTGGGACAGCTGGCCACCCTAGCTCTACCACTGAGCTACGGTCCTTCCAAGAGAATCCCCTTCAAGTGTGTGAAGGGGCAGGATCAGATGCCGACATTCCGCCCCGTGTGTGGCTTGTTTGCTCTATGCTGGAGTGCTGTCCTCTTACTGTCGGAGAAGTGCCACGTCTTGAGCTTTGTTTGACCAATGTGGAAATGTCCAATTTGTCGACTATTCTATAATCAGGTTGTCTCGGACTACATTGTATCATCATTCTGCATTCCGGCAGGTGCGTGTGGGAGTAGCACATCATCATATCCATGGGGTGTGTGCGTGTGTGAAATGAGCAGGAGGTTGCTGGCATCTCTGTGTATATACTGCCTGATACTTAGGTCTGTATTGATTAAGCCCATTTGGCTGCCTGAATGTGAACCTAATAATCAGATCCTGCTTAAGCTTGTGCTTCCTCAGTAATTGACTCTTGCATATTGATTAAGATGTTGATGTGTCCCAGCATTTCTCGGTGGTAATGCAGTTGAGAAAGGGCCTCCTTTCCTTGCAGCTCTTCGGCACTCACTGTACTGCTGTCACCACACTTGCTTTAATGGATAAAGCTGTCATCCCTAAAGCTAGAATGTCTTGGAGGCACAAAGACGAAATTAACTGTTCAATAATTTATGGGACATGGAGGGGGGGGGGAAATTTACCCAACAACTTCAATTGATTGCTGTAAGTGTTTTGACTGCACTCGCCTGTTTTGCATAAAGTCAGCTCCTTTGGAGAGGCCGATTTCTTCTATCTGGGCCAAAGCCACTCGAATGCTTTCACACTAACAGTTAAAATGAGCCTCTTTTTGCTCACTCTGGGATCATTGTTTTTTTTTTCCCCAGGAGAGAGGGGCAGCTTGTTTCTTCTCCACTGCTCCACGACTCCAGCCAGATTTGCTCAGAAAATGATGGGGGATTTACAAAATACAGGCCCCAAATAAAATTGGGCCTCGTGAAGCATACCACCTGACCCACTAAGTCATCATCTGAAATAGGTGCAAATATGAGGGCCATGCGTGTACGTGAGTCAAAATAAGTTGGAGGCCCTATCCCCATCATGCCTCACTCAGCTGCGGCGTCCATTTGTTCCCTGGCCCCCCTCTGTGACATCACAGCAGCAAAGACAATGGCAGCGAGAAGGGGAAGCATGGCATTTCTGACTGGCCAGGCCCACTGTGATACCACAGATCAGTTTTTGCTGCCAAATTACAATCAGCTATAAATGCATGAGCTATGGATAAGATAGCTTATAATAATAGGTAGAGGTCTTAACTAAAATTGATTTGCTATAGGACTCACTAGTGGTGAATTTCGTATCTTTGGGGGGGGCATTCCGCCTCTCCTCGGTGAGCAGCCCCCCCGATGATCCGATTCTCCGCAGTGCGGAGGGCCTCTCCGCGCTGCTTGGGCAGCCACGCCGCTTGCTCGGGTAGCCGCGCTGCCCGCATGGGCTCCCATCGCGTCATTTCCAGCCGGCAGGAAGTGATGTGACGGGCCCTGCGCCGACGCGACTGAACCCTGTTGCTGCGGTTTGGGCATAGAAACCAGGGCAGCAGGGCTTAAAAACTGCCATCGTGGCCATTTTAAGCCCTGTTGCCCTGGTTTCTATGCCAAAACCGCAGCAACAAGGTTCAGCCGCGTCGGCGCAGGGCCCATCGCGTCACAGTCAGAAATGATGCGACGGGAGCCCGCGCAGGCCGGCAAGGTAGGCCCGTGAGTTGCGGCGAATATCGGGGGGGCTGCGAGCAGGGCCAATTTCGGCTCACTCCAGCCCCCCGATATTCGCGGTGACATCCCTAGGACTCACTCACATGGCAGCTTGATAATGTGGGAGGCATGTGCCTTCCACTTGTACTCTAATGGGTTTGGCTGCTTATAGGACTGCCAATCTCCCAAATATTGCTGTCTACCATCTTGGTACCTGATTGACTTTTGCCCTCAGTTGCGACCACTGACAAAGCTACAGTTATGGCAGTTACAGTCCAGGATCAGTATATGAAAGGTGGCAGCAGCAGCAACAGAAGCAGCAGCAGGCATACCAACTTTTGACCCCATAGTAAATCAACAAAGGGTGGCCCCCACCAAAAAAAGTTGCCAGCAAGTTCTCAAACAGTCAATGATTCCTTAATTTACATTGCATTAGAAATAGTAATATCCCACTGCTGAATCATTGTGGCATTTACAGCTTCTTACCCAAATAGAGTTTCTACGTCTTTAACGGCATGGGATGACATCAGAGCAGATCAGCCAATCAATGAATTGCTTTGAAATACATACATAACATAAAATGCATGCATACATAATACATGGCAGGGTAAAAATTAGTCAAGGGTAGCTGGTCTCACCATAGAAAGGGAGAGAGAAAGCAAAAAAGAACTCAAAATCTCAGGCTTTCCTGACTGGCCCTATGGTGGTATCTTAACACCTCATTCGGACATAAGACTAAACTATGGTTTAGCATTACATGAAGTAACCTTGGCTCGTGCACTCCCCCTACCCTTCTCCTGTGGCGTGACTGCGAAGAGGAGATGAAGCTTTTGTTTCTGTTTTTAACTAACTGCAGTTTAGTACTATGTCTGAGCCCGAACAAACTGTGGTTAGTCTTAACTATGGTTTACTGAAAGAAGCCAATGTCAAACGATGTTTTATGGAGCTGGTTTGTTTCAATAAACCATGCTTAAAATTAACCACAGGTTAGGGTTCAGACGTAATGCTAAACTACATTTAATAGCAGAAGGAAGTGAAAGCTTCCAGTCTCCTCCTTGTGGCTACAAAGGAGGAAGTGAAGGGAAGTGGGAACACATAAGCCCAAGGATCGTTCACATAATATTAAACCGGTTCATATGACCCAGGTGGTGAGCGGGGGAGGCACCACTGGGCTGTCCGCGGGATCTGGCGGGGCGCCGCAGAGGACCTGCGCCACGCACGCGTGGGCAGACCACAGTGGAGTCGTCAATCCCCGCACTGCAGTGCGTGCCTCCCGGCGCTAGGGGGCGGCAGCTCGGGATGCCCAGCAGGTCAGAGTGACTGCAGCTCCAGCCGCTCTGGGCTACAGCCTCTGTGCAGCTGCGGGAGGCCCCCGCGGGACTGGCCGCCCACTGTTCGCACGGCAGGGTGGCCACATGCGGTAGGGGATTACCCCTCTACCGCCCATGGTGACTTTCCGTGCTTCCCGCGCATGGCTGTCCCGCAGCCAGGGTTTGCAGGACACGGGAACTGCGGGGGGCTTCTGCTCCCCCGCTGTTCCCGTGTCGTGTGAACCGGCCCTATGTCTGAGCCAGGCCTGAACATTGTTAGCTTTTTACCTTGTCTGTGTCCTACCCTGACTGAGATTTGTCAGAGCTGGGTTCCTATGAGCCCTTAGTCCCACCGAATGGCAGTGCCATTGCCTCAAAAGTTTATCCAGAGACCCCAAGTGGGGTGCCTCTCCCTGTCATTTGTGTCTCTCATGCAATATGTGAAGCATTAAATCTAGGTCTAAGTTTTCTAGGACCAAGTTTAGAAACAAAAAGTGTCAATAGCTGGGGGGGGGGGAGAAAACAACAACAACCGCCCACCCCATGCTGAAACCATACCAATAATTTTAATTTGCTTTTATCCCTTTCAGGTACTACTGAAAACACTTTGAGGATTCCCTCTAGATGGAAACACAAGAGAAGCCACATTTCCTGCCTTGATAAGCTGTTTTCATTATTGAGAAGCTTGATGAGACAAGAGTGAGAAGATGCATTGATTTCTACTCCATCCCTCCCCCCGCCACTGTGAGGTACGGGAGATGAGCACATACACCTCCAGAGCCTGTGGTAGTTTTTTAGCCTCATCATCATCATCAAGCGATCACTCGTGACCGAGTAAGATTGTCTTCCAGGATAAAAAAATTTCAAAAAGAAAAATTTTAAAAGGAGGAAATTCTAAAGAAAATTGTGTAGACTCTAGCGATGGGTCTATAAGTGACTGTGGAGGCCAATTCTAGATCCACACAGCTTCCCACAGTGAGGACACAGGTTACCAGATGGAAGATGGTCCTGTAAAGGATTCGTTTGACGTGCTTTTCGCTTAGCACATTTCTTCCTTTCGCCTTGCACTCGGGCTTCTTCAAAGTCCATAGAACCTTTGTGAGAGGCCAACCTCCAGTTAGATCATTCATGGGCCAGAGCTTCCCAGTTTTCGATGTTTATATTGCATTTTTTTAGATTAACCTTATGAACATCTTTAAACTTCTTATACTGACCACTGATATTCCGCTTTCCATCCTTGAGTTGGGAATAAAGTAACTGCTTTAGGAGGCAGCAGTCAGACATTCGAACAACATGACCGGTCCACTGAAGTTGGCGTTGAAGGATCATTTTTTCAACGCTAGTAGTCTTTCCTTCTTCCAGTACACTGACATTTGTTCGCCTATCTTCCCAAGTAATTCGCAGGATTTTCTGGAGGCAACGTTGATGAAATCTTTCAAGGAGGTGAAAGTGACGTTTATAGATAGTCCATGTTTCACAGGCATACAATAAAGTTGGTAATAGGGGTAGGCAATGTGGCTCCCTGAACATCCAGTGTGCCTCTGGACATCTTTCTTGAAGAACACCAAGGAGCCCTCCCCCTTTTCAAATTAACAAATTAAATTAATTATGTTGATGCTGAAAAGTGTGAGTTCAAAGGAGTTGTCTACTGTGTTGGGGCTCAGCCCTCACCTCGGCCTTGTACTCAGACAGTTACTTGTCCTTTGTGACGAGCCATTCCTCCCATGGCTATAGTTACAAAAAGCCAAGGCCACCATGATCAAAATAATTCCAATAATTCTTTTAACTTTACAAATTTCTATTCATTACAAATGAACATTGAATACAATGTATATATTTCAATTTTTTCAATTCCTTCAATTATTTCAATTTTTTCAAAACAATTATTTCAATTTTTTCAAAAGTCCGGGCTATCCAGGATAAAGTCCTTCCTATATCCACCGTTGTTTTTTCTTATTCCTTTTTTCTTCTTACAAATGGTTAACAGACCACCAGGTTATATGTAGTCTTTGTCACCTTGATGTTATAGTCCTACAGGAAACCGGTTTGTATTCCCGTTTCGTTGTCTTCCTCAGGGATACCTCCTCAATGTTACTTTAAACAAAATTAATTCATCCAATGTCCTGGACTGCTTACAGTTTCATATTTTGTTCTAAACATTCCTCCCATGGCAGCTGTTTTGTGGTAGTGCCCACAACAGTTTCTCAAGTTGCCAAATGTGCCCACAAACCCAAATCGGTTGCCTGCCTACTCCAGGTCTAGGGTGTGTGGAAGAGTCCAAAGTTTAAGGCCTCTTGAAAGATCCAAGAGTGCTAGGGCTAGGTAGGCTTGTTCAAATTAAACGTTTATCCTGGTGTATGGAAAATATCTCACCCAAATCTTGGTTTAGAATATACCTCCTATTCCTAACAGAGACTGAGGAATATTAAGGACTAGGTTTCAAAAGAAAAGGGAACCCTAAATATCTGCAAAATTTGGTGCTGATGAGATGTTTGTTAGCTGCTCTCAGAGAACTTTCCAACTTTTCCTCCTGGTGATGCTGGCAGGACAGGACTTTGGGGCTGAAGTGCAGGCCCCACTGGGTAGGATGAGCAGGAGAGCCCCCAAATGCAGAAGGACTGGCTTACCACATTTTGAAGTAAGTGAAGTAATGGGAACCCTGATTAATACCATTGAGTCCAGAGTGTAAAGCTACCTAACTGCCCTACTCTTCCTTCCTTCCTCCCTGTGTTTTAAACCTATCTCTTTTTCATATCATAGAGCAGATCAATCCTCTTGTTATTTACAATATAAGGAGAACCACCCCTGGGAAATCAGCAAGTGAGTATGAAAGTTCCGACACCCCTCCAGCACTGAACTGCAACGCTGGCGATCACAAATTCAGGAAATAGGGGAAGTAATGAGTGCAGCATATATGGCTATGTAACTGTTGCAATTAGAGTTCGCTATCAGCAGGAAGCAGATGCCACTTTGTAAGTGAAAGACAAGCAAGACAAATTATTATTCCCCATCTCTACAGCTGGCGATCGCCAGGTAGATTTCCACCAGCTCTCACATGCTTAACCATAAGCCATTGTGGTGGTGTGCCTTTTTAGGAAGGGTGTTTCTGCTTGTCAGCAGAATGGAAGGTCTTGTTTAAGTAGACTTATGCCAGTCTCCTCCTGCCGCAAGTGGCATTTGCTTAAGCGACACAAGGCCCTTTTCACACAGTCGACACTGGCAAACCAGGTTTGCCACTGAAAATATACTTAAAAGTAAGCCACAGCAGCTTTTTAAAAAGAATGTTAAAGTGGGGTGGGGAAAGAAACATGCCGGGTGGCCCATTCATCAGAGATCACAGGGGCCCAAGCATAAATCTGAAATTAAATTTAACTATACATAACTAACTGAATACACAATAAACACATATTACAATGCACAATAGATCACTCACTTGAGATGCCTGTACACAAACTATGAAACAGTTAAAATGGTTTCCTATATACAATACAAGCCTTACCTTAAGGCACAGGGAGATGGATACCTCAGGCAGCAGATGCTGGCGGGGGGGGGGGCAGTGCTGGTATCTCCCTAGCCATCCCCCCCACACACACCCAGCCATCCAGCTCTTCCCATCTTCCTGAGCTGCTACCACAGAGGTGGCGGTGCTTACTTATTGTTGGCCTAGGCTGTCTGTCTGTCTCACCTAATCACCTTCTCCCAATGCATCACAGACAGTGTGATTTGGGAACACCCCTGACTGAGTGAGCATGCAGAGAGGCAGGCAGCCCAGCAGTAGGCATTATGTGCACCCTGCGCAGGCATCACACTACTGGTTTGAGGCACACTGCCGCTGCCACTGATGCCTTGCCAAATTTGTTTGAGCCGTCAGCGGTCAGGCACTAGGTGGAGTGGTGAGTGAGCAATGGCGGGGTGTTCAAGGACAGAGCTGTGTGTGCTGTGCAGCTGGATTGGTCCCCCTAAACTACCTGCCGCTTTCAGGTGTGGTGGTGGTCACTGTCCAATCACCAGTGTTGAAATAAGTACATTTGCATATATACCTATACATTAACACAAGGGTGGGCAACTTTGGCCCTCCAGATGTTGTTGGACGGTAACTCTCATCAGCCCTAGCCAGTATAGCTAGTGATGAGGCATGATGGGAGTTGCAGTCCAACCACATCTGGAGGGCCACATGTTGAGCACGCGTGCATTGGCGTATGCAGCTTTGGGGTGAATCCATGTCCGCTTTTGCCCTCTTTTTTGGCGATGCATAAGCAGCCACCCTACAGAGGCATCTGGTTGGCCACAGTAAAACAGGCCTGTGGCTTACGCTGGCTCAGCTTGTCTGAGTGTGGAAAGCTAAGCAGGGTCAAGCCTGGTTATTACTTGGATGGGAGACCCCTCCTCTAGTTTCCTGCATTGAGCAGGGGGTTGGACTTGATAGCCTTGTAGGCTCCTTCCAACTCTATGATCTATCTATGAAACAGTGGAAAACAGGATTGGTCTAGGTAGGCCTTTCGTCTGATCCAGTAAGGCACTTCTTATGCTTTTCTTCAAACGGCTGTAAAAAGGCACAGAAATGCAAAGGAAATCTAAATAGGAGGCTGTTTTGTGAGAACAATTTGGAATGAAAAGGTGAACGTGAGAAAGGACACCATAAAGGAATGAGAGAACACCTCTCACAGGGCCAGGCTTTCAATAAGCCCCCATATATGCCATGGTGTTTTCATTTTCCATGCTGTCTTTGAATCCTCCTCACCGACAGAAGAATAAAGGTTTATCCACACATGTTCCTGCCCACCTCTTTCCCCAACACAGTTCAGCTTGAGCTTCTTGAGAAGCCAAATATATCAGCCAGCCAGCAGGAAACTTTGCTGCCCAGCTATTGCCTGTCTTGGAGGGAAATTCAGGACCACGGGCGCCCCAGCAATCCTTCTCAGGTGTGCAGGAGAGGTCCATGTGGTGCAATTTGATTCTTCATTAAAAAGAGACCCATCTGAGGTGTTTTAAGTACAGAGCTTCCTTCAAGGAGCGGGTGTGCTGAATTGCTCTCCCTCTAATACTCTTCCATTTAATTGGTATAAAGGAACTCCCCTTTGGCTATGTACTCCCTTGAAGTCTCACAAAGAGCCTCGCTAAAGAGGCATAGGTAAATATTTTACACAGTGCACAGTGAATTAGGAGCACAACCACCATTAGGCAGAACTCAAATGGCGCAGCTGACTCCTTGCCCTGCCCCCCCCCACTATACTAAGCTCAAAATGGATCCCATGGTTCGCAGAGTCTTCAATCCCATGTGCCACCTTACAAAGTAGGTGCAGTTCAATTTCATTTAATATTGCATATGTTTCCATTAGCATGAGTCAATTGCTCTCCATCCTCAGTTTAAGTCTCCCCTCCCTTTCCTCTCAGTTATAGCTTTGCTTCTAAGAGGCTGCCAATCTCTGCCGCTCCTGGATGATATAATGCCGTGGCACGTTGGAATCCACTGTTTTCGAATCTTATATCCACACTGCAGATGTGCCGGTGCTGAGGTGCCTCTCTGTACCAAATGTTCTAGAAAACAAATACTTAATGAGAAGGAGGAAAGCATTCTTCCCCAGCATGTTGCCAGAACAGGATTAGGGGGATCTTTTAGACTGGACGAATGGGTCAAACTGGGGAGCACTGACTTAGAGCTTTACTACACAAGGCTGTTAATTGGCCGTTAATCTGCTGTATCTACTTCCGGTTTCGTTGCAGAATTGAGATTCGAGTACTACACGAGGAGTGTTTCCTTTCCTGCTACATATCCTCTAGGTGGCACTGTGGTATAGCAGAATAGCGCAAATACACATGAGGAAATCACACTTTCTTTCACTTTCACAATTAAATGCCGCATTTTCCCTGCTCTAAAAAAACTGGTAAGATACAGAAGCTGGTTAGACACAGAAGCAAAACTGGAGGGTCACATCTAAAGAATGCATTAACAACAACTGTGAGTAGGGAATGATGAGCGCATGATAAATGCCTCATGTAGAAAAGCCCTTAGAGAGAAGACTCTTATGATCTCCTGGGGCAAGAGAGAAGCCACTCTCCACTTGAAAACACACACACAAGGGTAGGTAGATGCAAGCACAATCTATATCCTTTGGCAGAGCTGGCAAAGGAAGAAACTACTTGTGACTGGCAAGCTTGATGCAGGTCCACTGTTTGCATTCAGTAAAGAGCTAGTCAATTTATTACTTTTTAACATGTGGTAAGGGGAAGGTACACTTTACATAATAAAACACACTACCTTCTGTTTTGTTGCTTCCTATGTTTTAGGACTGAGCCATGTGACTACAAACAAGTTCCAAGACTTTTACAACAGCCATTACAGAATTTTGGTTTTATACAGGTGTTTCTTCCTGCAACAAATAGGTAAAATGTGAGTGACAGATGTGCATCCTATTGGATCTGGATGAGACTGGTTTTTGTTTTTGTTTTTTACATTCATCGAAGTTGAAACACTCCAGAAGACTAGGTTATCCTAACACAAGGCATTTTACTGTTCCCTAGCACAGAGCCAAGTAAGCACAAAGAATTTGGAGACAGACCCACTCTCCACAGGAAGTTAATGCAACATCTGTGATATGTTCAGCTTTAGTCTATGCCTGAATGAGGGTTGATTCACGTGGCCCTTTTAAGATACTATAATACTGTTAGTGAGAGCATGGAAAACTGCCAGTGCATCGTTGTGAGAGTACTCAGTGACAATACTCAAATTGCTGTTTTGATGCACTGAGTTCAGGAAAATTCATTCACATAATTAAAGGCAAGCCAGCAATTTGGGTGTGCAGTGCTACACTCCTATAACCACTTCAGAGAGAATACATGCTCACTGTGCACATTCCTAAACCAGGGGTGAAGAACCTGTGGGCCTCCAGAAGTTGTTGGGTTACAACTCCCATCATCCCTGACCATGGGCCATGCTGGATGGGGCTGATGGAAGTTAAGAGTCCAGCAACATCTTGCAACAGTCCTCTGCCATGTGAGTCAACATTATAAGGAGCCTTATCACGCAGGCCTATACTGCCTTCTGTCCTTTCTTTTATTGGGGACTTATTTACTATGGGCCAATGTTACATGAGATGTATACGAATAGGATCTCTCTTGATTTATTTATTTTTAAAAGCAGCTGCAGGAGAGGGAGTGGTTCTGATTGGGACTGTAGTCCTGGGATGTTAGTCCTTTCCTGACAAAAATTGCCCCCCTGAAGATGCTATTTGTCCTGTTGGGGAAAGCATACATGTATCTGTACCGTACGTTCCCCCTCTGCTATGGGAAATAGCCACTTTTGGTGGAGATTGTTTTCATTGGGAGAACACGGGGTGGTGCTAGGTACCAAAAAGATCCAGGGCTCAGACCCACAGGACAAATAAAAGCACAAATTTGCATTTGCTAGTTTACATATGCTCTAATGTCTCTCTCTGTGTGTGTCTTTAAAGGACCCTGTCTCCTAAGGACACCCCTATTTGTTAAAAAGGATGTATGGACAGGGGAGAGGAGGGCACTTGATTTCAGAAAAAAACCTCAGGCAGAAAGATTGGGCGGGGGGCAGCAGGAGGTGAAGCACATGTGGGCAGAAAGCCAGCTAATCCAGGGGGATCAGATGCAACAGAGGTCATCAGGGCCCCTGTACCTTTATTTCAGCAAGTGCCCATGGACAGCAGGGTGGTGGGGCAGACGGCCTCCCAGAGATTCGGGGCTCCAAATGAAAGATTTGGGGCTCCAACCCTAGTGGGCCACCCCCTAACACTGCCTCTGGGAGAACGGCATAGGAGGAAAGGTTTACTTCTCCTCCCCCAGCATCGCCATTCCAGTCAGAATCCTCTCCCCCTTCCCCTGTAACTAATACGTTTAAAAAAAAAAAAAATGCTGGCAATCCTATTCACAGATTTCCTGTGTCACATGTATTTTGGCCCTAGAAAGGAATGAAAAGATTAACAGCTTTACATATATTCTTTTGTGGTCCTATTATGTAAGTGTCATCATGACTGAAGCAAACTAGGTGAGATCATGAGCCATGTTGACAGTATTAGCAGTAAGCAGATCTAAAACAAAACGTATCTCCCCTTTTTTTGCTGATTAATTATTTCATCCCTTGGTCAAACAAACAAACAAACAAACACACTTCTGCTATTATTAATTTTCTTTTAAATTTGGGGATATTCTCAACATAATTACAAAGTAACTGAATCCAAGGTCTAGTAATGGAGTCAAATAAATTTTAAACATCTGGTTGTGTGTGTATGTGGGGGAGTTGTTTGTGGGGAATTCACACACACACACACACACACACACAGTATCAAATTAATTACACAGCAGTCATGGAATTCTATGGCTTCTGTGGCATAATGTTCATTCATAATTCATTTATATGGCACTTTCACAGCCCAATCCTAATAGTCCATTTTAGCGCCTGGGATTGAAATGTGGAAGCTAAGTAGTATTTCACCTTTGGCAAATAGGAAGAACCAACCAGTCCCACCCCTGATTTTTAGGTAAAGACTAAGCTGGAAGCGCAAAACCTGAATACACAAATCACTTGTATATCTGCTATCATTGTTTCTGTATAATTTCAAAAGTATACTAGTGCACAGTGAATAACTAAACACCACCAAGTTAATGAGTTGCAGAGGAGGGGGAAAAAAGTGATCTCATGTTCTTAGACAAGTTAAGAACACCTTTCAGTACATAGTATTTCACCTGTGAATACTGTTGGTGCGGCATAGGAAACAGAAGGAAACAATTCTTAACTTGAATATATTATATGTTTTAAATGAATACATATTGATTTAAATATATATAATAATGGCTTGGGCTGCTGGTTTTTATGGATATGCATTTGAATATATATATGTATTGGTTTTTTATTGTATCTGTTCTACACGGTTTTTAATCTTGTTCACCACCTTGAGAGGGTTCCACACTTAAAGGCAGTCTAGAAATTATTTTAAATAAATAAAATAAATTATATATTCTAAATCAGGGGTGGGCAGCTTGTGGCCCTCCAGAGGTTTCAGTTTACATTTCCCATCAGTCCTAGTCAACATAGCCAATGGTGAAAGATCATGGGCATTGTAGGCCAAAATCTCTGAAGGGTCACAAGTTGTCCACTCCTGTTCTAAATGATGCAGTTTTTTCATTCACTTTACAGACACAGGAACTGCCTGCGGAAACCAATTTAAGCTTTCTTTGTGAAAATAGGCTAAGTCCAACACATTGCCCCTTAGACCAACATGATAGCAATATAACCTATCTATATATTTGTTCTTTGAGCCCTCTGGGAACCTGCCCCACCCAATCCTGAGACCCCTGCATGTCCCAGTCCTCATTTCATTTCTATCCCCAGCCCAGAAGGATCACAGGGAGCTCATACAATGAATGACAGGGTGGCTCATGCCAACAATTGCCCTCATTCCTTTGCTGCGTTACTCACATGTTTGTGAGTGACCTAATCTAACTGGGAAGATTTGTCAGTCTTCAGAGTTTCTAATTTCTTGAGAAACTGATCTGACATGATCTTGATTTCTTTCAATAACTTTCCCCCCCCACTCTTGGGAAATTTATGTCTGCTTTGGATTTTTATCTCAGATCTTTTGTGAACAAGAAAGTAAAAGATATATGTAATTTCCCCTCTCAGCCTTCTTTGCTCAATAAATTACTCTGAGCATCTCCTAGAAGTCTTGTTGCCACTTTCACTGACCTCGTATTTCTTATATTATGGTCTTGAAACATTTTAACCTAGGTGGACATCTTCTTCCTATTCCTTACCCTTAATTTTCTTGTTTTCTATACATACAGTTTCCATGTTGTTTTCTATATTTACAGTTTCCATTTAAGTGTTGTCCCTTCCTGCCTGCCTGCACGATATTAGAATTATTACCGTACATTTTTCTCATCCTCTATCCTTGTATCTGGTGTGTATGTGTGTGTGTGTTTTCTTTTTCACTTCTTTACTGCTTATAAATACTGGCAGTTCAGTACTGTAGGTGGCACTATTCCCTCTGATTCGGTCCTCCTGAACCATGGCCCCAGAATGATGTTAAGAGGAGCCGTGACACTTTCTCAACAAGATGTGAAACTGGGGTCCTGAACCACTTGTGTTCATTAAAAAATCTCCTGATACATTTTGCAAGACTAGGTATTTTTAACCCCCTGCCCTGGCAAAATTCCAGCATGGGTGATTACATCCTGTCTTCCTGAATTCCCTTGCATTTTGGATACACTAATTTTCACAGTCTATCCTAATCTGAACTATTCCATTGTCAATGACTGTAAATATAGGTCCATATTGTTCCCTAGGGTAGGTGTGTGTGTGTGTGTTCCTGTGTGCTTCATTCTACTAATTTTAATACTACATTATTAAAAGATTAAGATAAAATGCAATGTTAGGTTTCATTGAAAAACAATAATTTTATCAACATCATTTTATTGAAAGACCCTTTTTTTGTTTTTTTGTTTTTTGCTATTTTATCTATAACTTATAATACCATGAATTTAGTGGGAGACCTTTCCCTGACCTAGGCATATGTAGCAATTTTCCAAGTATGGATTTTGAAGCTTATAATCTTTATTTCATTAATTCATTATCATTACAGTCTCGTCAGAGGTGCTTCATCAGTGCCTGCTTGCTATTTGGGTAGAGCCAGCATGAGACCAATAGCTTCAAAATGGGTAATAATCTCCACTTGTGGCTTATTTATAAAATCATTTATTCCACAGTAACAAATCTTTTTTGACTCATCTCAACTTCAGTGGTTTCAGTAGTCAAGAGGTAAATCTGCGGTGGAAGCAAATTAAAAGATAGTGAAAGAACATTCAGATAATCAAGATCCTCTAATATATATATTCTGTCACTTGCTCAGAGCAACTAACTATAACAACAACAACAACAAGAACAACACATGTATCAGTACTTAAGAAGAGCTGTGCTGGATCCAGTCAGAGTTTTGTCTAGTCCAGTGTCCTGTTTCCACAGTGGCCAATCAGATGCCTATGAGAATCCTACAAGGAGAACAGTAGCTCTCTCCTGCTTTTGCTCCCCATGTTACGGGGCATGGAGCTTCAGACCCTATTTATACGCACAGGGCCAGAGCATGCGAGTGGGCTTTCCTATTCATTTCAGTGCCATGGGACACGTAATCCATACACATCATGAGCTGTGCATCCCCATTAAGGAGACACCTCTGCATGTACAAGAGCACTGAGTATATAGAGGAGTTCATATGCACCTGAAATGACCGTGCAAGTAATCTAGCTGAACTCAGTGGGACAAATCCCCCAATCCGAAACAAATATTATTAGGATATAACCTGTGTTCATTTCAGTAGCGCTTGCTTTCAAATAAGTAGCAACAGGACCATGGTTTTAATATGTTTAAAGGCCAGGGTGTAAATGTGTATATATGACTGAGGTGCCGGCTTTCATAAGTAGCACTCTATAAGTAGCTGAAGGAGAAAGATGAGTGATGGGATGATGCTGACACCAAAAACAACCAGAGAGCCAACAGCTTGTGTTTCAAGTACAACTTCTCACTTCTTCTCCGGAGTCCAGTTGCAAAAGGACCCTTCCCAGGACCTTCAATAATGATTTAAAAATAGCGAGCAACCATACCTTAGCATGAGACCTCCCCAACCTTTAAATACCCATTTTTCAGCACCTGGGTGTCTGTTGAGAAGATGTTTATACAGGGCTGGTGTGATCAGATGCAATGTCTAGACTTCATTTACATCATACAGCATCATGTTACATGGCACGCATCTGGACGCATTTTAGACAAACAGGGTTTTTAACATTTAAAATAGAACATGGGACTTAAAATGTAAGAAAGGGTCAGTATTTAGATCAAGAGTTTTTCAGGAATTTAGGGTGCAATCCCATGCCTGTTTAGACAGGAAAAAAAGCCCTACAACTCCCAGCATTCCTCAGCCAGTCATGCTGGCTGAGGAATGCTGGGAACTGTAGGGCTTTTATTCTATCTAAACAGGCATAGGATTGCGCCCTTAATGAATAATACCCATGGATGCATTTGACTTTGTGACTAATATCAACCTTTTGGCCAGTTTTCACTCTAGATTACAACCATGTACATTTAGAGGTGCCATGTCCAGCACATGTGAGTGCTTCAGTTCTTTTCTGGAAGTGGCAGAAAAGAAGAACACATAAAACAAAATGCTTTATTATAAGAAAACAATATGGCAAAACTACGGATGGGAGAATCAGCGAGCCTCGAGTTTGTCAAGGCTCTCCGATTTCTGCCTCGAAGCTCAGTCCACCTCATTTCTGTTCCCAGATGCAAGCTTTTTTGTTGGTGTTGTTCAAACAGAAAGAGTGCATATTTGGACACGCATTTTTTTTAACATGCACAGCCAAATGCATACTCCCCCCCCATTGATTCAAGCATGAAAATTATTTTTTTTTTTAAGATGCAAATGTTTAAAGTACACATTTTTCTAATGAACACATTTTGAGAATGCAGGAATATTTGAGCTTTGCCTGAAAAATATGCTCGTGTTCACGTTCGGGGGGGCAAATGGGTGGTAAGTAAGTTCTTATGTTTAATGAACTGAAATGAAATTCTTGTACGTCCCTAAGAAAGCAACTTATGTGGGAGGCACCAACGTTCATTATGGGATCATAATTTTGAGCTTTGTGACTTTTAAGTTTAGAAGTTGAAGATGTGGCTAAAAGGAGGGTGAAAGAAGAAATCTACACTGAAGCCACACATGCATGTGTTTCACTGCATGTACACATACTATATACTTACAGCCCAATCCAATGTGGCAAACTTGGAGGATTATGGGCATCTAGTGGAAGGCGGAAGGAGCGAGGAGGCAAAGGTCACCTCCGCACTCCTCCTGCCCTGCAAAAGTCTTAGGTGACTGATTTCTTTTCCCTCCACTCACAAGGAGGGGAGGCTGAGGTGCCACCAGGATACATTGTATGCTGGTGCGCCTTCTCCCCTAGCTGACCCCTGGAACACCCACCGAACGCTGGCTCTGAGGTTGCTCTTCCAGCCTCAGAACCACAGCCAGCTGCGAGGGCAGAGGGAGGGCGCTCTGAAGTCGGAGTCCCAGCTCTCTGACCTTGGAGTGCATTTCTGAGGTCAGAGATGGGACTCCGACTCCTCCTATGGCCATCTAGACTCTGTCTCCCAGCCATAGGATCACACCCTTAGTCACTTTGTCTAGACTGCAATCCTAAGCACATTTACTAGGGAATAAGCTCCTTGGACGCAGTGGAATGTATTTCAACGTGAATAAGATTGTGCCGCATGTCACATTTCACTGCCCTAAATGATACCTAAAGCACCATACCAAGTTAAATCAATAAAGCAATTATATATATATATAGATATATATATAATATATAACTAAAGCACAGCCCCAAAAGTACAAAAATGCAATTGTCCAGCCATATAACATCTGTGCAGCAGCATGACTGGCTAAATAAAATATTAAAACAAGCTTAAACGGATCAAGTCGGCCAGTAGGAAATGCCTGTAAGGCTAACCATGCTTTTAGTTGATAGCCAAACAGCAACGGAGAGGGAAGTAAACAGGCATCCCTGGAATGTGCGCTTGACCATGTGGGTGCTACTGCATAGAAGACCAAGATCTGCGCTCTCACTGAGGTGCCCCCCATGGGTAAAATGTGGGCATGGAGCAGAGGCTTCTGGGTAAATGAAGAGTTGGCTTTCCATTATGTCAGCTGGAATCTTATGGGCACTTTGGTAGCATCGGGTTTTTTTAAGAAAACGTCATTATACATAACATTTACTTTCCTTTCTCCCCTGCTAACATGTTCATCTGAATACACAGAAACAGAATTTTGATCTCTGCCTTTATACTGTTCTCATGTGTCAAATTCCATAGCCCTGTGGGAGATATCCACTATACCACATGGGATCTCTCACATGATGTGTGTGCATGTATGTTTTTGAGTCTCTCCTCTTAAAACTTGACAAAAGACATAAAAACCTCAAGGGTGCCAAAAACATCTACTCCAGTTCTTTCTTCCTCCATTCCCAACATACATTGTTTAGAAGCGTATAAAAATATGTCTGTTCTGGCTGACCTTTTTGAAGGGTGCTCTCAAAAGAGGTGACATTTTCAATATGCAGCTACTGGAGTTGTTAATAAAGAGTTTGGTCTTAAATATTTTTTCCCTGTTAATGAAAGAGTGAAGGGAGAACGCTTAATGAATACAATGTCATCTAGGTAAGATCCATTAAGAATGATTATGAAAACAATAACCAACAATTATAGAAGAAAAATCTCCCAAGAAGAATAATCCAGAGAACGTGGCCTACTTTAGACAGGAGGCTGAGAAAGAGTCCCCATTTGCTCAGAAGACTCCAGCTGGCAGCCACCACTGTTGGTATTGACAGAGCCAATCAGAGAGCCCCATTTCAAGTTCTTCTCTATTATATGTCACTGTTGTTTTGTGTCTCGCCAAAAAAGAAGAAATACATCAGGAAAAAAAGTGGACAAAAGAGGATACAGATTTACATAAAATTTGCATATGCTGATTTTATATGTATAAATGCAAATTGAGGAATAATTTCTAGAATTCAGAAAGAAATACAATACATTCCACCATAGTATGGAGGATTGTGACCACCAGGTGATCCCTCTGCCTGCTCCCTCAGTCTGCTGTCCAGAAGCTAACTGTTGATGTGCAACTTCAAGGTTCCTCCTGCGTTCCCTTCTTATGGTGCTTTATCTTTAAAGTGGACTTGGACTAGACAGGCCTGCCAATAGAGGAGGACACCTTTAAACAGAGGACTGCCCTCTGTAAAGTAGGAGACACGGCCACCTTCAGAGGTTTTTGGTTTTTTTTAAAAAAACCACCACAATAATAATCCTGATTTGAAGGCACACCAGAAACACAGGTGTTTCCCTAAAAAGATAGTTAGAATTTAAGTGAATATACTCTGAAAACATCCCTAGGTGGGCCATCATGTTACTTACCATGTTGAACTACTCTGCTCCTGTGAAGAATCTCCATGCCAGGGCCTGGCATGGAGATTCTTCACAGGAGCAGAGTAGTTCAACATGGTAAGTAACATGATGGCCCACATACGGAGTCCCTGCTGCAGGGCCAGGCTTACCATTAGACAGAGCAAGGCAGTTGCCTCAGACGGAAGTTGCTGGGGGGAGGCAGCAAGGTGTTGGAGGAGAGATCTGTGCGTCATGCAGCTGCTCTGCACACCCTTCGATAGCCTGCTGCCTTCAGGTGCACTGGAAGACACTGTCCCATCATCAGTGTTGAAGACAGATTCATCTGCCAGTCCTCCAGCTGGCTTTTTGTACATGGAATGAGAGGGGAGCCATCTTGTTCTTTGCCTCAGGCAGCAAAATATCTTGGGCTGGCCCTGCCCTGCTGTGTGGAACTGTTTCCAGTAGCCTCCATGTGGCAGCCCTGCAATGAAAGCTGGCCCTCAGCCTCCTTGCATGACATCCTCAACAATCTTCTCCACAGCTATCATGTTGTGTGACAGGAGCTTACAGCATTAACTTCACCAGGCAGGGACCAGTGAAGTAAAATTAGTCATGTATGTAAATTATAATCACACTGAATAGTTGTATGTGCTCATTTAGCCATTTTAACAGTGTGTGATGTTATCCTCTCGGCAGGACTAATAAGCATTAGCCATAATGAGGTCAGTGAGTCAGTCAGGCATTATCATGGGATTTAATTGGGACACTGGTCTCTGCTGAAGTGAAAATTAATAACTTTTGTCAATGTTCTGGTGAAATGTTCTGTCTTATTAAACTATGAGGGTCAATTAGAAAGCATTATGTAATAAAGTCCCCAGCAGCAGAACTCAAATTGAGTTATACCACAGTCATTATTCCAGGGCGATTGCGTCTGAAAATGGAAAACCAGAGTGCCATATGGAAGGGTCGGGTTATATTTACAGGCCTGGCATGTTAAGGCTTCCACAAGAAGGAAACAATTAAATGTAATACGCAAATAAATCAGAGTGCCATGTTTGTGTGCCAAGAGCTTCCTACAAGGCCGCACACGGTCAGATGTGACTAGGCAAATGGCACTTGTTTAATAAGCTGTATTCCGGTTCTCTGAAAAAGCTTCATCCCTGTGGATCACTCGAATGGCTGAAAATCTGGGACACACCTGGACGTTTGAGCCCCTGCACATTGACTTGTGCAAATAAATAATGGTTGATTGTATGACTATTACGGCACAAAATTGCTCTTTATTAAAGTGCCATTACAGTGGTACAACAAATTAACTAACTTTAAAGCACGTTTTAACAGCCTCCGATATTCCCTGTTCAGTCATGTTTGCCGGTACTTCAAAATGGGCAGCATATTGTTAGGGAGTTATAAAGTCTTTGCTGGTGTTGGCATCTAAATGTAGCACAGCCAGCCAGCCAGCCAGCTAGTAAAGGCCTGAGGTAGAATAAGAGGTATAATAAGAGTGCTTCCCACCCCACCAGTGATTGTGACGAGCTCAGATGTAAAGCCCCCCTTCTCTTAAAAGAAGGTGAGCACAGACACAGCACATAGGCAGCGTGGTGCTGAATTGCTCTTTAGTATAAACGCTCCGCGGAACGCCTCCGCTATTACAGCACAAAGAGTGAAGGGATGTGTTTTCATCTCCATGTGATAGGACAACACTGGCACAAGGTTTTCCTACCTTGAGATTGCGTTCTGTGATCTTTAGCTGCCATATTGTATTGTACAACATGGCCAAAACAGCAGAAATCTCTCTGCAGGAACTACTTTCTACAGGGCTTACCTGCTTGGAAATGTAAGGCAGCTGAAAGCAGAGCAGCACACATGAAAAGCGACAATTGGGGGCATTAGGACATTGCTTTCGTGAAAGCCAGTTCAAAACCAGCAGCTTCTCCTTTTTTTCACAGTGAGACTTTGGAAGCTGAACTGACTTGTGTCCATCTGTTATTTTTTTTAAAAAAGGGGGGGGAGTGAAATTATGTGTGGGAGGGTGAGTATTCCCACCCACCCCATTTATGTTTTCCCACAATACTACATAAACTTAACAGTGTGTTCAAAACCCAGGATTGTGTAGGTATGCTTGAGGAATTTGATATTTGCAAATTCCAATATGAACAGACCTGATCCACCTCTCCTGGACTTCTGTGCAGACTGAAACTTAGTTATCCACCGGCTTTCACATTTCCCTAATGTTCTGATGCAGTTCTCGGTTCAAAAAAATGTATCAAAGTATGTTTTTAATGCATATTTTTTTTAGAGATAATACATTTATAGTGCAGTCCTATACATGTCTACTCAGAAGTAAGCACTGTTGAGTTCAGTGGAACTTACCACAAGCTGTAGAACTGCAGCCGTACGGAGAAACTACATTTAAAAACACATATTTAGATACTGTGGAGCTTTTGGGGTTCCTACATACACACACACGCACACGCCTCCTCATGTGTAAGCAAGTGAGACCAGTTGAGGGGGCTGGGAGGAAACGAAAGCCTCGGCGCCTAGATGCCTAGGGCTTTCATATGTAAATAGTTCAAGCCATGAGGTATGACTCATGAGCCTCCCTCATCCTGACTGGCCAGGTGAAGTTCAATCTAATTGGCTAAGAGGCAGCAGAGGAGGGGAGGGGGGAAAAGGTATATTTCCCAAAGCGTGGTTTTTTGGTCTTTGTCCTGGGTCACGTGGCTACTGGCTACCCTGGCTATTGGGGATGGCGGCAAGCCAAAGAGAAGCCCCAAGCCTTTGGGGGGGGCATCAGGATCCGACCCCAGTTAGCTCCTGGTGAAATGAGCTGGATGAGGGCTCTAGTGAAGGCAAGCCTTGTGGGAGTTTTACCCATCTCAGACCTGCGGGTAGATGGAGTGGTTCTCCTCGGGCGGCAAGGCTGTGCTGGATTTAACCCTTGAAGAGAACAACCTCAGGTAACTGGTGTGTGCCTGAGAGTTATTAAGGAATCAGGTTTATTGTTTTGCAGCTTTACTGTGTACAAAAGTGTCGCTCTCTTTTGTGCTTCTCTCATTTCCCCTAATCTTGTTGTTTAAATGCTACCAGAATAAACCTTGTCCTGGTTTTACCCCACATGGGTTTTGTAGTACTCTGTGAGTTCAGTATCTAAATCCAGGTTACAGAAATTGAAGGCGAGTCCCTAAACAGAGATTCAAGTAGGATTGCAGACAGCTGAGGCTGGCAATCTGGTATCTTGAGATCTCAGGGGGTCTTGGTTCCTTTGAGGTAGGTAAGGGTGGGGTGGTGGTGGGCCAGCCAGCCCCCCCTTCCTCCACAGATACATATTTAACTGTGAATTTTCGTGCAGATTTTTAAAAATATAGAAATACAGATTAATGTGGAAATGGGATAGAATGGACTCCTGGATGAACACATGCAAAAGTGACCCACTTTTGTTCATCTCTAGAATGTTGGGCAACTGTGCAAATATGAATGGCTAAAGGAAGAAAATGCTTCCAAATGTATATAAAAGGAATTCTGCCAAATCTGGATATAGCTGTATATACGTACAAACGTGCTACTTAAATGCAGAAACGTTCATGTACATTATTTACACATATGTAAACATCTTGGACATGGCCGCTTAGACGCATGCACAGTACTGCAATGACCATCATTTACCATTTGAAAGTAATTAATGTTGCATCATTAGGAGCATTCCTAGCCTAGGGAATAGTCTTCATACTACAGCAACGTTAATTACTTTCAGATGGTAATGTCAACAGCATAAACACACACACACACACACTCACTCATATGTACTGCATCTCAGTGACGTCCACCCAAACTCCACTAGACATTACCCACACACATGCCTCCTCTCCTTTTTCAAGTGTGGGAGCCACCAGAGCACTCAGCTCCACTTTGTGGTTTTCCCCTGGTTTTGTAATGGTGCTAGAAGACTAATGTCAGGGAATTTGTTGCTGTTGGAAAGAGCAAGGGATTGGGAAAGTGCTGATTCTTTTCTGTTTTTTCAGTGACAGTGTGTAGGAGGCCTCAGTTCAAGTCCAATGCCAGGGTTTCAGTGCTGGGCTTCCCACTTCTTCGAAGCTTTGCAAAGTGCTGGGTTTTTCTTTTGGCAGATGTGTGTTATGTTAACAAAGAAAAAGCAGTTTAACCAGTGAAGGAGCAAAAGGAAGGAAGGAAGGAAGGAAAGGTGTAATTCTTTTTATAGAAAAAAAAAATAAATCTAATCATTTTTAAAACAACTTTAAAAAGGAATAAAAATTGTGAAATCTCTTTGATGATATTCAAAGAGACTTCTTTTTTTACTATATGAGAAGGAACATTTTAAATTCTTAACTCTCCCAGTGTCACTACTGCTTCTCACCCACCCAAACTAAAGCTATTTTAATTCCATAATTTAGAAGACCTTGGAAAGCAGAAGGATCAAACTGCAGCATAATTAGATATGTGGCACTCATTTCTAAGGTGGATTGGGCGCCTGGGAAGCAGGGAAGGCCTCTGTTACAGAACACACCAGGAGGAGGCCAGACTCAAAAATAGGCGACTGGGCTCCTTCTGTGCCCCTTTGATAGTTCAGGGCAAAAAAGTTCCCATTTAGGGCCAGTCTACCATTAGGCAGATTGAGGCAGCTGCCCCAGCCAGCTGATTTTGGGTGTCATGAAAGGGCAGCAAATTGTTAGTTGTTAAAGAATATAAGATGATCCATGCTGGATCAGACCAAGGGTCCATTCTAGTCCAACGTTCTGTTCACTCAGTGGACAACCAGCTGCCCACATGAAACCCAGAAGCAGGACATGAGCACAACAGCACCCTATGGCAGCACATAGGCATACTGCTGCTGATAGTGGAGGCAATGTATAGCCATCAGGACAAGTAGCCATTGATAGCCTTCTCTTCCATGAATTTGTCCAATCCCCTTTTAAAGCCATCCATTTGGTGGCCTACATCTTGTGGAAATGGATTCCATAATCCATAATTTAGCTATGCACTGTGTGAAGAAGTACTTCCTTTTATCTGTCCTGAATCTCTCACCAATCAGCTTCATTGGAGTTCTAGTATTATGAGAGAGGGAGAACCTCCCTATCCACTTTCTGCATACCATGCATAATTTTGTACACCTCTATCATGTCTCCTCTTACTCGCCTTTTTTCTAAACTGAACAATCCCAGATTTTGTAACCTTGTAGAGGAGTTGCTCCAGCCCCTTGATCATTTTAGTTGCCCTTTTCTGCACTTTTCCCAACTCTACAATATCTTTTTTTAGGTGCAGTGACCACAACTGTACTCAGTATTCTACATGTGCTCGCACCATAGATTTCTATAAGGGGAGTATGATCTTGGCAATTTTATTTTCAGTTCCTTTCCTAATTATGCCCAACATGGAGTTTGCCTTTTTTACAGCCGCTGCACTGCACACTGGGTTGACATTTTCTTTGAACTGTCCACCACAACTCCAAGGTCTTTCTTGGTCAGTCACTGCTAGCTGAGATCCCATCAGCTTCTACTTAAAGTTGGGACTTTTTGCCCCAACATGCACCATTTTACACTTGTATACATTGAACTGCATTTGCCATTTTGATGCCCATTCTCTCAGTTTGGAGAGTTCCTTTTGGAGCTCCTCACAATCCCTTTTTGTTTTAACCACCCTAAATAATTTGGTGGCATCAGCAAACTTGGCCACTTCGCTGCTCACTCATAATTCCAGATCATTTATGAATAAGTTGAAAAGCATTGGTCCCAATACAGATCCCTGTGGGACCCCACTGTTTACACCCCTCCATTGGGAGAATTTACCATTTATTCCTACCCTCTGCTTTCTGTTCTTTAACCAGTTATTGATCTATAAGAGGACAGCTCCTCTTATTCCATGACAGCTAAGTTTGCTCAGGAGTCTTTGGTAAAGGACTTTGTCAAACGCCTTTTGGAAGTCCAAGTAAACAATGTCTGCCGGATCACCCCTGTCCACATGCCAGATCACCCACTATTTGCCTATTTGTCCACATGTTTATTGACACTCGCAAAGAACTCTAAAAGGTTAGTGAGACAGGACTTACCTTTGTGGAAGCCATATTTATTCTTTTTCAGCAGGGCTTGCCCTTCTATATGCTTACTAATTTTATCTTTAATAATGCTTTCAACCAATTTACCTGGAACAGACTTTAAGCTAACCAGCCTGTAATTTCCCAGATCCCCCTGGATCACATTTTAAAAATTGGTATTACATTGGCCATTCTCCAGTCCTTGGGTACAGAGGTTGATCTTAGGGACATGCTACATATTTTTGTTAGAAGATCAGTAATTTCATATTTGAGTTCTTTAAGAACTCTAGGATGGATACCATCTGGCCTGGTGATTGATTAACGTTCAATTTGTCAATAAGGTTGAGAACTTCATCTTTTGCACCACTATTTGCCTCAGTTCCTCAGACTCCCTTCCTGAAAACATCAGTTCATGCAGGTATCTCTTCTATATCTTCTGCAGTGAAGATAGATATAAATAATTCACTCAGCATCTCGACAATCTCATTATCCTCCTTTATTTATTTATTTATTTATTATATTTATACCCCGCCTTTTTTCCTGCAAGGAACCCAAGGCGGCTTACATAGTCTTCCTCCTCTCCATTTTATCCTCACAACAACCCTGTGAGGTAGGTTAGGCTGAGAGTCAGTGACTGGCCCAAAGTCACCCAGTGAGTTTCATGGCCGAGCGGGGACTAGAACCTGGATCTCCTGAGTCCCAGTCCAACATTCTAACCACTACGCCGCACTGGCTCTAGTACTCCTTTAATTCCATTGTTGTCCAACGGTCCAACTGCCTCCTTAGCTTGTTTCCTGCTTCTGATATATTTAAAGAATTCTTTATTGTTGGCCTTGATGTTAGTGATATGCTCCTCAAAATGCTTTTTTGCATCTCCTTTGTGCAAGCTTGTGCTCCCTTTTGTTTTCCTCATTTGGGCAAGACTTCCATTTTCTGAAGGAAGCCTTCTTTTCTCTAATAGCTTCCTTGACCTTGCTCAGCAACCATGCTGGTGACTTCTTGGACTTGGTACTACCTTTCCTAACTTGTGGTACACATTCTAGCTGAGCTTTTATTATTGTGGTTTTGAGTAACCTCCAAGCATTTTGCAGTGCTTTAACCCTCTTGACTCCTCCTTTCAACTTCATTTTTACCAAATCTTATTTTAGAGAAGTTTCCTCTTCTGAAGTCAAATGTGACTATGTTGGACCTCCTTGGCAATCTTCTATTTAAATATATATTAAATCTGATAGCACTGAGGTCACTGTTTCCAACTGGTACAACAAAATTTACATTTCGTACTATGTCCTGGGCAACACCACTTAGGATTAAATCCAGGGTTGCCTCCCCTCTGGTCAGTTCCATGACCAATTGTTCTAGGGCACAGTCCTAGGGCAAGGGCATAGTCGTTTAGGTCACTGAGAAATTTCACCTCTTTCATGACTGGAACATACAGTTATCCAGACAATGTGGGGATAATTGAAGTCACCCATTATTACAACACTTCCTTGTTTGGAGGCCTCCCTGATTTCATTTTCCATCTCAAGAGCAGCTTGATTATTCTGGTCCGGGGGATGATAGCATGTTCCTACTACTAAATTAGTTTTGGAGCCCAGAATGTAATGCCCACTATATCCAGGTTCTCCTTTACAACCAGGCACTCCAACTCTCCTATCTAGTCTAGTTCCCTTTGGTTCAAGAGGAGCCTGTCCCTCTTGTACAGGCCTGGCTTGTCCCAAACTGTTCCCCAGTGCCTAATCTGAACCCCTCCTCCCTACACCGCCATCTCATCCACACATTGAGACTCCTCAGCTTCACCTGTCTAGCTGACCCTGCGTGTGGAACAGGTAGCATTTCAGAGAAAGCCACCATAGTGGTCCTGGATTTCAACCTTCTACCTAGCAAGCTAAATTTGGCTTCCAGGACTTCTTGACTACATTTCCCCATGTCATTGGTACCAACATGGACCATGGCCACTGACTCCACCCCAGCACTATCTACAAAGCTATCTAGATGGCGCGTGATATTCACAACCTTCGTACTAGGCAGGCAATTTACCATGCGGTCTACGTGCCCATCACAAACCCAGCTGCCTATGTGACTAATGATCAAATCTTTCACTACCACAAGCCCCCTCCCCTTGGAGGCACATCCTTAGTGTGAGAGGATATTTGCTCATCTTCCGAGGAATGGGTCCTTTCTAAGGGATCATTTCCCTCTTCCTCAGAATGACGCCCTCCTTCCCCGAGACCCCCATTCTCCCTGACAGCAGAGGAGCTGTCACCCAGGGATTGGGGCACTGTTATTAAGTCCCTGAAGGTCTCGTTCACCAACCTCTCTGCCTCTCTTAGCTTCTCCAGGTCAGCCACCTTGTCTTCAAGGCAACAAACATGCTCCGTGAGAGCCAGGAGATTGCTACTCCAAGCACACACCCACTACTTCTGTGCTGTCCAGCTGGCAGATAGTCATACATATGGAACTTAGTGCAATACACTGGATACCCCCACACCCCTGCTGGCTGTCTACTTTCATAACGTTTTAAATTGCTATTATTAGTTTTCCAGGTAAATTTAATTGTTGTTGTTGTTGTTGTTGTTGTTATTTCCTACCTTTTTTCCTCTTGCAAGGAACCCTTTCTTTATTATTCTTGTCTTTTTACTCCCAGGGGGAGGTGCTTATGGGATTTTCTGGCCCAGGTGCCAAATTAACAGCCAGCCTCGGACATTATGCAATTTGACTAGCCGGAGGGGCCATTTGCTGTTCCCCCCTCAGGCAGCAAAATGTCTTGGGTCAGCCCTGACTGGACCCGCACAAGACAAAGGAGCGCAGCGGCAGCTCTGGTATTTTTAGAGCAGTCTTCCTTCATAACAATAAGCACACAGTTCTGGGTTCAAGTTCTACCTTCATTGATCTGATTGTGTGCATAAGAAAAGCAGAGTTTGCCATTTAAGGCAGAGTTTCACAGGAAAAGGACAATAAGTGGACTTGTTCACAAGTCATTTAAGGTTGCTTTGTTTTTTTTTAATGAATACAAAGAGCAAGCAGCAGTATCTGAACATCTGCTGGAAAATCCTGACTGGCTTGTTCAGCTGAGTTCAGCAGCGGCACCGGCAGAAGAGTTGGCAGGTGTCACCACTTTTTAGTTGGAAATTGCTGAAGATGAACTCTAGATGTAAATCAGAATGATCCAGAGAGTCATAGATACTCTTTACCTTCTCCACCATGCTGCATCACCCCAAACCAACAAAAAATGTACACATGCCATTTTGTATACTGTAGACAGATAAGTTGCATATAATTAACAGTGTATTTTATGTATTTTTACTAGATGTGTTGGGCACTGCAGCCTACCAGTGTAATAAGAAGGGCCATAGCTCAGCAGTAGAGCACATGCTTTGCATGCAAAAGGTCCCATGTTTAATCCTGGCATCTCCAGGTAGGGCTGGAAAAATTCCTGCCTGAAACCCTGGAGAGCCACTGCCAGTCAGTGCTGACAATATCAGGCTAGATCAGTGTTTCTCAACTTTGGGTCCCCAGATGTTTTTGGCCTACAACTCCCAGCATGCCCCAGCCAGCATAGCTGGCTGGGGCATGCTGGGAGTTGTAGGCCAAAAACATCTGGGGACCCAAGGTTGAGAAACACTGGGCTAGATGGACCAAGGCTCTGACTCAGTAAATTGGTTTGCATGACACAACAGCCCACCATGGCTTACTTTACCTGTGGGGGCTGTTGCATCATGCTGGTTGGACAACCTTAATAACCCTAAAACAAACCATGGGTTATTTGAGGCTTGTCTAACCCTCAGACAACCCATCACCTGGGTTCTCATGACACAACAGGTGCCTGGCACAATGCAACAGCCCCCATGGGTAAATTAAGCCAGAGTGGGTTGTCGTGTCGTGTGAAACAGGTCATTATAAGAGAGCTTCCTATGTTCCTATGACTAAGCAAGTTTAGTTAGAAGTAAGTCCCATGTTTCAGTGGAACTTTCTTGCCAGTAAGAATTCTTAGAATTGCAGTCTAACAGCGCAATCCTAGGCTTATTTACTCAGTACTAAGACCTGCCATGTTCAATGGGACTTACTCTAAGTGTGCATAGGGTTGCAGCCTAAATTCTTTAAAACTGCAAACAGAATAGCAGCGCTGTGAAATTAAAAGTTAGGGTTTCATTAAAGCTCTGACCTTAAGAGAAATCTTAGTTCTTGTCATGCTGAGACTCTTGGGAATCTTCACTTTCTTTCTCCTTCAAGAAGTGGGGCCACAGCTCAATCCTGTGTGGGACCGCAGTGGGGAGAAGTGCGGTCACAGAGCAATCCTTCTCTTCCATGTGGTTGCATAGGAGCAGTTATATAATTATCACCCACTTCTTAAAATCCACCTATTAGGTTTTTCCAGTCCAGCACTTGAGAACATGGTGGTCATCCCCTCTACGTGAACAAGATGCAAACCTCATAACTGTGGTCTCATGTCCTAAGACACACCCACCGTTTAAAAAGAAACCACATCAAACTTAGCTTTCAAACTTTGGGGGGAAAGAAGCACTGCCCTTCTGCAAACACAGGTATGGGGTGAGTCGACCCTTGACAATGGGTAGCTCAGCCCTGACTGACAGTTCCCACAGGGGATGCCAGGTACCCCAGTATGCAGAGATTAATTGCCCCCTGGGTCTTTGTAATATACAATCCCTCCCACTGTGCACATGGCATGTCACTCTGAGGTGCATTTACAATTTTGCTAGTATAAAAGTAAAATGTCTCTGTGGGTATTCAAAATGCATGCCTGCTCCAATGTGAATGTTAGATCACATCTATGAATCCATGTGCGAGCATCTGTGGGAGTGTGTCTATATGTTGCACACTGCACACAGAGGAACCACAGGGTTATGGATGATCCATACTGTCATGGCAAATGTTCCCCCATACGCCACTAGCATTCTTGGCAGACATTTCTAAGGCTAAGCAATTGGTGTGACTCCTGCCTCACTCTGGATTTTTCACCGTTTGCTCAGCACTTCACAGCTCTGCTGGCTTCACCATCTTTCCCACTGTACCCTCTTTGAGCTGCAATGTAGCCGACAGGCTCTGGACAGCAGGACAGCTCGATCCAATAAATCTGAGACCTGTCTAGGTGCTTCATTTATCAAGAGGCCTAATTTACCCAGGCCCTTTAGACTAATTGCAGATTTGCAAAAAATGCTGAGAGTGTAGAACGGTGCATCGTGAATGTCCCTTGCCATATTTCTGCTAATGTGTTTCATCTGGAGTACATAAAGAGACAGGGATGCTGATTTTAGACACAGCACTTTGGGGCTAATCCAGTTAAATGATTATCCCTAAAAATGTGCAGTGATGTCATTTTCCCTATAGGACTCTGCTGGTTGCCTTGTTTGCTTTGTTGTGAGAAATATGTGATTCTCAGCTCATTTTCAGTATGGTTGATATTCATGCTACATTCTTTCCCCTCTCCTCCTAAATCATTGCACTCTTGCCTCTTCTTCTCTGGTCTCCTTCTATGTCAACCCTTCTGGTTCAAAACTGCGTATAGTTGTCAGACATTGGCATGGGCCAATATCTGTTATACACAAATGAGGGCCATTAGTTGCCCGCAGCTTGCAATGCTTTACCTCTGCTCCACTCCCACAGCTAATGTCGCTGTCCTCGTGGATGTTCATTATGAGTGCTCCCAATATGTGATACCTTGTCCTTCTTACCTCCGACCAAGACTGTTTTTAAAATCAATGGAATTCAGCCCATCCACGCAGCCAAAATGCTTGTGTGCAGCCCTGCTATTTTAATATGAAATACTTCATCCCATAATGGTGGCTGTTGAACTAAAAATCAGCTAGGGCAGGTAATATTCTAGTACCCACCAATCCTGTCCTGTCCCTACCACACTCTTATGACACCCACACACTGTATGGTGGCTCACACATGCCTGTTCATTCATTCGCTTCAGCTTAGCACTAGAATATATGCCCCATTTATTTAAATGAAATTATTACATTTGCAATATAAGGGGATAATAATACCGGCGTAGCTTGCAGGACATTTTTAAGCAATTATTTGTTTGTTTGTTCATTCATTCATTTATTTATTTAAACTATTTTTATACTGATTTACTGTAAAAACCACCAAGGCAGTGTGCAACATATCAAAACAATAAGAAGGACAGTATAAACATTAAAACAACAATAAAACCCTCATTAAAACATTAAAAACAACAGTAAAAACCACTAAGGGTGCAATCCTATCCATATTTAGACAGAAAAAGTCCCACAACTCCCAGCATTCCCCAACCAGGCATGCTGAAAGTCGTAGGATTTTTTTCAGTCTAAACATACATAGTATTGGGTGGAAAAGATGGAGAGTAGAGACCAAATACTGGAAATTGTTGGGAGAAGAACAGTATGTATCGTGGTTAAATTTATTAGAGTTAGAACAGTGGTTGAAGAAATGGAAAAGGAAAACCAAGTATGTGAGAGATTTAACCAAATTTGAAATGATTGTTGTGTCTAGAGATGGTTTAGAAGGGAACGCATCAACAAGAGGAATAACAAGGGATTTATACATATTGATTCAAAAAGCAGAAGAACAAGATGACCATCTAAAGACAGTTCATGGGATTCATTCATGGGATAATAAATTTGAGGAGGTGACCTCAATGGTGGGCTGGAACAATATGGGATAGACCGATTGTGAAAGTTATGTCAACTAGGATAAAGGAGAATTTCTATAAATTAATATGGAGATGGTACCTAACTCCAGTATGATTAAATAGAATAGATAACAATTGCTCCGCACTCTGTTGGAGAGGATGTCAGGAAAAAGGTACATATGCCCATATGTGGTGGAGTTGTAAAAATGTACTGGAATTTTGGCGAGAGGTTTTTACAGAAATATCAGAAATTATTGGTATTAATCTAGAGGTCTGTCCTAAACTAGCATTGTTATCAATAATGGAGAAAGTTATTTGTGACCAAAATACGAAGGAATTAATTGTAAACTTGTTAACTGCGGCTAGGCTAATGATAAAATAGAAAGTACAACATGTCTTTTTAATTACTGATTGGTATAAGGAAGTTTGGGATATAGCCCTAGATGATAAACTAACTTGTAGTATCAAATGCAAAAAGGGACAGTTAAAGAAGAATAATTTTATGGATATATGGAATCGATTATTAGACTATGTAATAAAAAAGGGGAGTATGCCTTGTCAGGATGGGTTTTTTTTGGAATGTGGAATTCAATTGATTAAGGGGATGGAAGTATATTAGTTGGTCCCTAGGTACGTGGGGGGTGCACCTTATGACTTACTATAGCTGTATGTTTTTGTTCTATAGTGTTGTATGTAGTTTATAATAATTAAATAATTTTTAAAAAGAAAAACATACATAGGATTGTTCCCTAAAACAATTAAAAGACCAAGTTAAAAAGATGTCTTGACTCTTGACATGTTTTCTAAAAGCTGAGTGAGTGGGGGCTGATCATAATTGTGAGGGCTGTGCATTCCACAACTTGGAAGGGGCAGAAGAGAAAGGTCTCCCACATGTGCCTGTCAAGTGGGCCTCTGTGGGCAATGGTGTCCTCAGAAGGTCTTCTCCTGCAGATCTTCATAAAGAAACAGATTCATAGCAACACAGGCAGTTCTTTACATAGCCAGGTACTAAGCCAGGGCTCTCCAACCTTGGGTCCCCAGATGTTGCTGGACTACAGCTCCCAGAATCCCTTGCCATTAGCCATGCTGGCTGGGTATGCTGGGAGCTGTAGGCCAGCAACATCTGGGGACCCAAGGTTGGAGAGCCCTGTAAAAGAGCCCTGTTGGAGAGCCATTAAAACCAACACCTTGAATAGAGCCTAAGAAACAACTGGTAACCAATGCAGATCTTTCAATCTTGGAGTAATGTGATCTTGATACCATACACTGGTTAGTATACTAGGTTCCACATTTTTCACCAATTGAAGCTTCTGGGTTCTGGGTGGTCTTCAACGGTAACCTTTCTTAGGGCACATTGTAATAATCTAAACATGATGTGACCCAGGCCTGGATATCAGTTTCCAAATAAGACTGATATTTGGAAAGGTTGCAGCTGCCACACTAAATGCACTCCTTGCCACCTCCGCCACCTGAAGATCACATGATCCAGAAACACTGGACAGCATAGGACCCTGGAACACTCCCAAGCTATGATTTGGATCTGGATGGGGCCACACGCCACCTGAAAGAACAGGTTGAGTTCCAATCTCTGAGCCAGACCTCCATCTTGTCTGGATTTAATCTCAGCTTGTTCACCTTCATCCAGTTCATTAATGAACTCAGGCAACGCTCAAGCGTGTCAAGGGTATCAAACTTGGGCAATGTTCAAGGGCAGCCTTCCCCAACCTGGTGCCCTCCAGATGTTTTGAACTACAATTCCCAGCATTCCTGATCATTGGCCATGCTGGCTGGCATTGATGGGAGCTGAAGTCTGTGGGTTTTCCATGGGAAGAAGGGACCTTCCATGAACAGAAGGAAGTCGCAGGAAGTCCCTCTGCCTGATTTTTGGGGATCCCCCTCTCTCCTACTCCATAGCTCACCCCATTCAGCAGGGTCTCCTGACTCTCTGTGTAGCATTTTCAGGGAGCCGGAGAGGCTTCCACTAAAAGACGAAGGTGAGGAATTCCACTTCCGCCAACACAGTTGATCCAGCTTAAATCTGGGTGCAAACCCAAAACATCTGGAGGTGAAGAAAGGCTGGTATATGGGGCATCAAGTGGTCACCCTGTGCCATGATGGAATTCCTATACTTGTCTCCACCACAGGGGTAGCAGCAGCTACTGAGACTGTTGTCCTGTGCTATGCAATCTATAAACAGAACTGGATGATTCAAAATAATGTGGGCTGTAAATGTTACAAGTCTGGACACAGCCTACAGCTGCGTGTTTCATTACTTCACTGATGGCTGACTTTCCTAATGTGGATTTGGAGACAGTTCAGATCAGAGAAGATAAAGCATCAGGAAATCCTTATTTCCCCTGCCCCTCTCCCTACAAAACAGCTGTAAATAGGCCTGTGATTAAGACAGCCTCAGGAATTTGGCACTATAAATATGCACCAATCTTTGAGAGACATTATTTCATTTTTCACATCAGCTTCTTGGTACATACACAGGAACTCGCTTTAGCTATTTAAAAAAGTGTTTTAATGAGGCATGTAAGAATCCCACAATTTATCATTGCACACTTTTGTAGCAGCTTCACAGAGAGAGTACTTTAAAACTTTAATTTGCTTCCCTTCACACACACACACAAAAAAGCCATGAGGTTGGTCTTTCCCTTTTTTCTAAGATTTCATAGCTGGTGAACTATGGCTGAGAGAGGAGAGAGCTTTATCCAAGGCGATTCAGTGCTATAGTTGAGCAGAATTTTTCTCAGGCACTAGTTCACAGCTGATCAGTTTTAAGACAAGGATCATTTTCTAGGCAACATAATTTAATACATTTCCCGCAACCCTACTCAACAGGCTGGTCCCAGGTTTGAGGAGCTCCACTGGCAAGATAGCCATCATACCCTCCCCTGGCTTCTGGCTTACTGGGCAGCACAGGATGGGTCTAGGATGCTGCCTGCCATGCTAAATTCCCCACAATTCCCCAGAGTGCTCAGGTGCTCAGAGCATTGTGAGGAATTTAACATGGCAGGCAACATCGCAGACCCTCTAGTAGTCCTTCAGATAAAGGACTGTCCTATGTAAAAGAGGATACCTGGTCACTCTAGGACTATGGTGCATGGGGAAGTGTGTGTGTGTGTGTGTGTGTGTGTGTGTGTGTGTGTTTAACCCTTTCCCTCTGTTCAGGTGACAATCTGCTATTTATCCCAAGAAGGAAGCTGCTGTTGGTGCCAATGTAATCCACACATTTCACATATCACCCGCTTTTTGCCTTGAGAGAGGAGGACCACAGCCTTGGTGCACGTCTGTGAAGGCTGTTGGCTGGAGAAGCTGAAACATCTGGGAGATGAGGTAGAGAAACATTATTAATGGATAGTTAACAAATGTCAGTCCAGGCCTATTACACAGACTGATTGTGTGGTTAAAGCACTGGGACAGAAAGGGCCTTATACTTTGCTGAATTTGTACAGTTCTCCTTCTGAACTTGCAGCTACAGAAGCCTGGTTAAAGTCTCAAAACTATTATGTTTTGAACCCAGTTATTACGTGCCAGCCCCTATTTTACAAACCCTTAAAAAAATCACCTGTTGTTTGCTAGCCGCGTGTCAGGGTGATTACTGCAACTGCAATTCACCAGGGATAAAGTTTGCTAACGCTGGAGTGCCTTTAGCACTTGCCTCCAATCCTGGTCGCTTAGGCACACTGCGGATGTATTTTCGTATTACACTACAAAGATCTGTATTTGTTTATGATTTTATGCTCTCCTTCTAGCCATTTACCTGGATATGGGGTTGGCACAATAAGATGCTTCTTTTGTCCCACAGCTGCATGATGGGCACCAGAGAGCGGCAACCCAGCACAAGTCTTACACTTCTCATTAGCGTTCAGGGGGTAAAGAGGAATTAACATGACTGATTCCTTGCGTCCCACTCCAAATGACAAACCCTGACGGCTGTATAATTTGGATCTTGCCTCTTCCAAGACTCTGACACATACCTTCGGAACTGAAAAGGAGTGTTCTAGGGGGAGGCTGAAACTAATGGCTGACATTTTGAGCACACATGTACATATATCAAGATTATCCCAGAAGAATATGTCAGTGAGCGGGAGAGAGTAGTTTTTCCATATTAACAGTGGCATTAACTTTCTGTACTACATCACTTCCCTTAGGCACCTCTGAACTCTGGAAATTTTTCAGATAGCCCACTGTGTCTCTGAAAGCAATTTGCATCTCAGTTTTTTTTTTCTTTTTAAGTGATAAGAAAATTATGGCAATCTCAGAGAACCTAGTCAGGCCTTGTCAGAAACAGAGCAAAAGAAAGCATCATTTCTCGTTTGACAAAGAGCTGGTAGTTTAAGTGTGAAAGCTTTGTTCTGATTGCCAGGAGAAAGACCCATGGCCAAATAATGCTACTGAACTCCAGTGTGTACCCTTGTTGGGTTTCACTTTTGCTCTTGGTGAATTATGTGTGCTTACGGAGAAAAACCACAGGAAGGAAAATGTGTGCCAGACCAAATTCATACCATTAACCGAAAAATACTCACTGATTGCTGAGTTGACAGATCAATCCACAAAGCCTTCCAGCTTCAATAACAGCACTACAATCCTAAGCATGCTTCCAGAGAGTTCCATTAAACAAACTGGAACTTATTTCTGGGTTAACCTGCTTAGGATCAGGCAGCAATGTATTTTCCATGATACAAACAACTCTTGAGAGACAAAAATATTCTGGTCATATTACAACTGAGCGGCACCAACACTAACAGTACTTTCTAGATGGCAGCTTCTTTGCAATTGCAGATGCTAGTAACCTCAAGACTGGATTACTGCAACATGCTGTATGTGGGTCTGCCCTTAAGTCTGGTCTGGAAGCTGCAGCTAGTGCAGAATGCAGCAGCTCCAGCTCGGCTGTTGTCAGGAGCTGTCCCTTTTCAGTATGTAACCCCTTTGCTGAGGGAACTGCATTGGCTGCCTATCTGCTACCAGGCCAAGTTTAAGGTTTAATTACTGGTGTATAAAGCCCTAAACAACTTGGGACCAGGATATTTCAGAAAGTACCACACTACACACACACACACGGAATGTGAAATTTGGGACACTTAGCCCAATATACCCGAATTACTAGAAAAACCCCTAAATGGAAGATTGGATCATCTTTCTTCCAAAACAGAGGATACAAATATCTCATTTGAAATCCCACTGGCTATTTTCAAGGAGAGTTCAGTATGAGCAGTCTACTCAGTATTTGGCATGCTAGTGGTAATCTTATACCTTTGTAATCTGTTAATTCATTTAGCTGACACAATATAGGCTGGTTTGGATCCTGACACCACTCACCTAAGAAACCCTTACTACTGCAAGCTTCAGGACTGTGTAGAAGCCAGGCGAGGCCTAGTTTCGACCCCATTCCTGCTTAAGCCCGTCTTCCCCAGCCTGCTGCCCTCCAGATGTTTTGGACCACAACTCCCAGAATTCCTGATCATTAGCCATGCTGGCTGGAGCTGAAGGGAGTTGAAGTCCACAACTTCTGAAGGGCAGCAGTTTGGAGAAGGCTAGCTTAAGCCCTTAAAAACAAATTAAAAGTAAGACTTAAGTAGTGCTAATGCCTACGGGTTCTCACCATCACGGTGGCTTCTCTTCCCTCCATGACCGCGCGCACCCAGCTGATCACACTAAGAAAGCTCACAACCCACCGTGGCTTATCGTATTGTGCGAATCCAGTCATTGATTTTCACCTTGGCATAAGAAAAAAGTAACGTATGTAACTTGATTTGGTTTACCTTAAACTCAATGGTAAAACTACGGTTGAATATAGGCTAAATTGTGTTTTTTGAATGGTGATTGGCAACCATTGTATGATAGTTCGGGCAGTTTCGAATTCTATCTGTGACACTTCCCCCCCCCCACACTGACCTGGTTCACATGATCACAGGGTGATGAATAAGCCATGTTGGCTTGTTAACCACCCTGCGCATGCCGGTGGCATTTACATAATTAGCCTCGCTGGCGCGGCTTGTTGTGACATCTGAACCTGGTGAGGGTGAATGGCTGGGGTAGTTAACAAACCAACCAGAATCCATGGTCTGTTTTAGGGTTGCTGGGTTTGTTAACCACCCACCCTCACCAGGTTCGGACATCACAACAAGCTGTGCTGGCAAGGGTAATTCTGTAAATCCAGCCAGCACATGACTGGCACGCACACACACAGGGTAGGTAGTTAACAAGCTACCTTGGCTTATTAACCACCCTGTGATTGTGTGAACTGGCCCACTGGTAAGTAGTAGTGACTTGAACCTGCCCTGACTTTAAGATAAGTATCAGCAGCCCATCATTAGCAAAGTTCCAATTGGTAGGTACCAGGACAGGGCCTCCTGAGTAGCATGGGCACTTATGAATTGCCAGAAGGGAGGACATGATTCACCAATAAAAGAGGACAAAATAGAAGACTTATTTACATAAAGTGTGCATATGCTAATTTATATGTATAGATGTGCATTTAGAAATAATTATTATAATTTGGGTAACAATGCAGTACATCTCACTATAATATGAAAGCTTGTGACCTGTGTGCCTTGCTCAGTCTGCTGAGCAGATGTTGTTGATGGGCAACTTCAAGGCCCAGCTCTTCCTTCTGAGGGTTCTTTACCAGACTTGGACTGGACAGCCCTTCCAATAGAGAAAACCTTCAAGATAGAGGACAGCCTTCTGGCAGCCCTCCACATAGAGGACTGTCCTCTGTAACAGAGGACACATGGCCACCCTACATCGTAAGTGATCACACCAGTTGTAGAAATTCTCTTCCCAGGGAGGCCCAAAGGCCCCCTCTATGATTTTTAGATCAGCCTTCCCTGATGTGGTACCATCCAGGTATGTTGGACTGCAGCTCCCATAATCCCCAACCAGTGTGGCCAATATTCAGGGTGATGAGAGTTCCAGTCCCAAGACATCAGGAGGACGCCTTGTTGGAGCAGACTGTTTTAGACTGTGCTTGAAAACGTTTTTATTCTGGAAGGTATTTTATGATTGACCCTGCTGGTATTTAACACTGCTGCGTGTTTTTAGTGCTTTAATTGATTTTTCATAGTGTGTTTTATTGTTGTTTTCTTATGTTAATTTAAATGTAAGCACTTTGGAAAATTAGATTGAGAAGTGGGGTATAACTAACTGAAATAAATAAAATCAATAAATAGTCATGAATGGAAGAGCACCGTGGTAGACCCTGGCTTGCAGAACTCCCTCCTTCCTGAAATATGCCCAGATGTGGCGTAGTGGTGAGAGTGTTGGACTGGGACTCGGGAGGTCCGGGTTCTAGTCCCCACTTGGCCATGAAACTCACTGGGTGACTTTGGGCCAGTCACTGACTCTCAGCCTAACCTACCTCACAGGGTTGTTGTGAGGATAAAATGGAGAGCAGGAGGAGGATTATGTAAGCCGCCTTGGGTTCCTTGCAGGAAAAATTATTTATTATAAATATAATAAATAAATAAATAAATAAATCTCCTCACTCAGCCTTTCTGGAAGCATTGCAGAGACTTTTCTCTTCATGTAAGCTTTCTGCCGGTAGCTAAACTGGGAGCTGCAGAATCTGCAGTAGTGTGTCCATCTAGTTAGTAGCACACAGCAGCCATTGCTACTGTTAGTAAATACTGTTTCAACGTTGGTGGACTGCACCCCATAAACTCACACAGACTCTGCCTTTCAGACAAACTTACAAGTTGTATTCAAACAACGCCTCTCCATTGAGCTCTCTCAGGCTGTGCCCTCTCTCTCCTCAAGCCAGAAGCAGTGGGTGTTAACAACTTCCTGGTCCCTCCCCAGAAACACAACCCATTCAGGTTGAATCCAGCAGTTCTTTCAGATTGTTACAAATACCATGGCTTAATAATGTTTTTCACCATTCATAGGACAGAGATAGAGAAGCTGAACTCATTACACCAAATGAGGATCTGCACCCACCACTTAAAACCAGCATTGTAAAAAACAGTCTTGTCAAAGGGTTCATTGCCATAACTTGCCAGTCTCTTTACAGTGCAGAAATGCAGTTTGTTTTCTGGTCTTTCAGTGGGAAAAGGGTGGTAGTGGGGGAATGAAATCTGAGATAGAGAGTATGGTTGTGTGCCTTGGAAATGAGCAGCTTCAAAATGTAAGAAGTGCTTTGGCACTGAAATACTAACTTCTCAAGCAGAAAATCATGGATCCTTAAGGCTTTAAGCAGCAAGGAGATTCCACCCAACCACCCCCTTTTCTTTTATTTATAGAACAGGTGATGTTCTGGAAAGATAACCAGAAGCAATGAGTGGGTACACTTGCACTTACAAATGTGCCTACCTTATAGAAGGGGCAATTCACCGCAGTGTCAAGATATTATATAGAATGTACAACTATGTCTTTAGCTAGTGCAAAGCAGACCTGTTTTATTGATTTTTGGAGTTATACAGATTGACAACTTCTGAGGTTCTGCCCTGAAGTATTTTTGGCGTTAGGCTTTATTCCATTCAATCCGGTGCAAAAGTTGGAATTTAATGAAATAATAATCAGCTCCAGGTAATCAATTTGTTTTTGAACAAGTCCTACATTCTTGGAACTATGAAATTCCACTTGTGCCTGCCTTCATCCACTGAGACCAATGCATTCTGGATGTAACTAGACTCAAGGAAGGCCTGTATAAAATTCTAAGGAATCCATGGGATCTAATAAAGGTATACTAGATTTGCAACAACAACAACAACAACAAGATAAAAACAGAATTTGGGCCAGTGACATTTTGCGCTACTTGAAAGCCCATTTATTTTTCCAAGTGTACAAGTGGGGTAATATTCGATTGCAGTCCAGAGACCCTTTAAAACACACACACACTAATAGCTTCATATGCCTAGTTTGTGCACATCAGTGGTGTCAAACCATTTGAAAGGCATTTAGGTTGCAATTGTATGAACATTTACATGGCAGTAAGCATTAAAATCAGTTGGACTTAAACTGCATTTGCACAACACAAAACTTCAACAAAAGTGCATTTTTAGCATCCTGTAGTAAACAAGGATAAACGTATTCATTCATTTAAAAGAGTGGAAGACCAACAACCTGGTCTTCTGCGCGGGTTCAATGCTAAGGGGGTAGCGGGTGCTGGGGCGGGCCTTCTCCGAGGTCCCCAGCGCCTCGCCTTAGCCCAGAACAAAGGGATAACTTATAGCCACAAAAGTATCTTTTAGAAAACAAGTTTATTTACAAAATTACCTTCACAAACCCAGACCCACGCCAGCAATACAGCTTATCAGTACGGTACAAAGTAGCAAGCAAAAGCCTCAAGGACAACGTGATTTCAGGGCTCTCAGCTAGTTAGTTTAGCTCGGGTCCCGGCAGAGGCCCAGTCTACCCAAGCAGCTAGCTGGGTTCCCGGCGGAGGCCCGGTCTACCCAAGCGGCTAGCTGGGTTCCCGGCGGAGGCCCGGTCTACCCAAGCGGCTTGTGAGTGATTTCAGCTTGGTTTCCCGGGGGAACCGGTCAACCCAAGCGGCCAGTGATTCCAGCTAGCTGGAGCGCGCCGGATTCTGCTACCCGGGGTTACTGATCCTTCGTTCCCTTACCCCAGGCATGGGCAAGATTGCTGATCAGGTCCAGCGAAAAGTTCCCTTGCGCAGGGTGTTTTATACCTTGGTGTTTCAGGTAGCCCCTCCCTCCATGATCAGGTGGGTTGACACCCTCCCTGAGGGGCGGCCTTTTGGGTCAGGTGGGGTGACGCCTTCCCCCTGTGGGATGGGGTCCCTTTGAAGCCACTTGCTTACTGGTCCCATCCTATGGTGTTGAGTGGCCATTTCTTAGGGGTGCCGAAGAGTCTGCCCTGGAGAGGTATTCAAGTCTTATGTAGATGGGGCTGATATGCAAGAGCATTGACAAACCTGGTGATGCTTCCTGCCTTCTCCCCTGGGGTGATTCTATGTAGATGTTGTTTGTCCCCTTTGGCATCTGTGGAGACTGGCTGTCTCCCGCCCCCCTCGGGTCTCCTTCCCCCCTCCTTGGTGAGTGTGTGTGTGTCAGGCAGGGGGATTAGGTTGGCTTTCTCCACAAAAAGTAAATGTATTTATTATTTATTTAAAATATTCATATCCCACCTTTCCAACCCATTTGCAAGATAATCAAGGCACCCAACATACAACATACTTGCAAGAAACTGTTCTTTGGGCACCTTGATCATCTTACAAAAGATAAATTATAATTTAATAAAGGGGTATCCTTTCCCATGTTTTCTCCTTCATCAGCTTTGGGAATGTGTAACATTGCTTGTTATAAAAGCAAACAAAAATGGTTAAAAAATAATGATTTCATGGTCCATCAGCATTGTGGAAGATCTTGATTTATTTTTATTTATTATATTTATACCCCGCCTTTTTTCCTGAAAGGAATCCAAGGCGGCTTACATAATCCTCCTCCTCTCCATTTTATCCTCACAACAACCCTGTGAGGTAGGTTAGGCTGGGAGTCATTGACTGGCCCAAAGTCACCCAGTGAGTTTCATGGCTGAGCGGGGACTAGAACCCGGATCTCCCGAGTCCCAGTCCAACACACTAACCACTACGCACTGATGTCAGCTAAGCACTGTCTGCTCTGCAGCAAAATCCTATGTTTGTTTATTCAGAAGTCCCCTTGTATTCATGCTGCAGCAATCTTCTGCACACTTACCTGGGAGTAAGTCCCATTGAACAGTGGGATTTGCTTCTGAGTAAACGTGCATTGGATTGCGCTGCTAATTTCCGGTGGTTTTCCAGTTTGAAAGGCAAAGTATCTGCTTCCTTTAAAGCAGTGTTCTCCAACCTTGGGTCCTCGGATGTTTTTGGCCTACAACTCCCAGCATGCCCCACCCGTTGTAGGCCAAAAACATCCGAGGACCCGAGGTTGGAGAACACTGCTTTAAAAGAACTGGAGAATGCAACTGGAGAATGGAAAGTACCACCATTTTATATAACGTCAAGCAGAAAAAGGTTAGTTTCCATGCTGGAGAAAATAACATGCAAAACACTAATTGGTCTCATTTGTAGACAAATAGCGGAAGAACAACTCTGCGTAGTTGTTTGGAAAGTAACGTGCTCAGCTGTTGGCTTCCAGTCCTGTGCATGCTAACTTGGGAGTAAATCCCAATGAATTCGGTGGTTATTACTTCCAAGTAAACATGCACAGGATTGGGCAATAAGTTATCTGCCCCAAAGTATTCTATCATCATCATCATCATCATCATCATCATCATCTTCTTTAATTAAATTCATCTGCGTCAGGCCCTTTAGATCCCCTCCCGGAAACCTAATAACAAACAGATTTTTAGAATAGATGTATGTGTGTATGTTCTTACTACAGCTTTCCTCATATTCTTCCTAAGTATGGCCATTGCAATTAAAAAGAGACTCCTCTGTTGCTTTAGCTGAATCCTTTAAAAGGGAAGACCATTGCACAGTCCTGAGGGAATGCAATGCAAGAACAATAACTTTGTTGTCCATGAGAAACAGGATACTATCCCCATATATATTCATCTCCTTCAGGTCTCTGTTCCAAGTTGGAAAACTGCCTCCTGTTACAACTGGAGCTGGGACTGTACTGAAGCAAACCTTCTCCGTTATATTATGAGCCAGTGTGAGCTCAAGAAAAGAATTCACTGCTCAAGGCCAAATAGCTTCAAAGCGAACAATCCTCCAGAGTCAGTGTGAAAGTGTTGAAACCGTCAATGTCAACTTACACCGTGCATAGTGAGTGTAAAACTTCAATAATGACATCATGGCGGAAAGGACAAAGGGCAGACACTACACAGGGAAAGTGCCAATGCTCTTCAAATCTTTGAAACCTTCAAGGATTTATCTGGCCTAACACTTCTACACATAGTCATTTGGGTCTTAGGCTGTACTGATTAAGGATTTAGCTTATTCAAAGGCTTGCTCTGATAGGAAGGATAACAAGTTTTCAGCAGTTCTATTGGATTCCATTAGCTTACACTTTAAAAAGAAAACACAGGAACTTGATCTCTTCCTAGCTTTCCCCCTTCCTTTTGTGTCCATGCAGTGGTAGGGCTTTTCGTTTGCTTTTTAAATTTTTGAGTATTTTCTTTTTCTTTTCTCTCTCTCCCTCCCTCTCCCTCTCTCCCTCTCTTTTATGTAACATCAGGGCAAAGTAGCAAACGGGTTTCACAGCACTTAGCCTCTCCAGCCTCAGAATAGGGATCCCAGCAGAGTTAAATAAATTCCTCAGCAATCTCCCGCGGTTCTGCCCAAACTCACACTTGCTTGCTTTTGGCCTCTCTGGGGCAGCCGAAGATATGGCTTTTATGAATCTATGTGGACATGGTTCAAGAAGGCAAAGTTCACCTAATCACAATCAATGCTGGAAACATTTTTTTAAAAATACAATGGCCATATGTGCACTGGAATGTAAGTTTATTAATTTGGAGACAAATCCCAAAAAGATCAAACTTTTTAGGGGCGCTAAAATCCAGATTGGAGCCAGGTTTGTTTTTTTTTGTATTTGGCAACGCACTGGATCCTGCAGCAACAAGGTCTTTTCCTCTCCTTGTCTTTGCTGACAACAACAAGCATGTTTTTTGCACAAGTGCTCCTGAGCAGAAGCATTTTACCCGAGCAGTGAGAACTTGCCATTTCAGCAACTTGCCCTATCAGTAAATTTGTTCCCAGGGCCAACTCCACGTTTCCTCAGGAAATTGCCCTCTGGCGGGCCACCTCCTACATTGGTGGGTCCTGGTAGGCCTACCTGGCAGTGGAAGCACTACTCCAGTTAGCGACGACTGGCTGAGTCCGAGAACCACTGTTTTAATATCCCACAGTATCCCCAATGTAGAGTCATTCTTAGGCATTGTGGGAAATTAAAATGGCAGTCCCCAGACCTGGTTGCCCAGTGCTGATCAGAGTGGTTGGTGTGTGTGTGTGTGTGTGTTTTAAAAGGAGGATCCCATTACAGGTCTCAGAGCTGGGCCCTACTGGGGAGTCAGAGTCCCATACTGACACCAGGCCAGTGTTCACATATACCGTACTCATCAAACTGCGGCTTATTACAGCAGTAAAGCACTTGTGTACTGTCTGCACTGCCAACTCAGGATGCCTTCGCACCTACCCCTTCACACTACAGTAGTTTGCTCCCGCGGTAACTTCAGCAACAAAGAAGTTCTCTTCCATACAATTCGAGCTGCCAACTCAGTTTGGAATAAATGACTTCTGTTCATTTTGGCATATCCACACCTACTGGAATGAAAGCACTCTGCTACTTAAATGATTGCTGGAGCAGAAACTAATCCAGTTTGGAAAGGCACTAGGTGCAAATGCACTCTTAATGCCCACAACCTTTCTTCAGTCATCTTACATTTTACCAATCACTCTGCATAGGGATCAGTACAAGGCTAATTCCTGTTACATACATTCATTCATTCATTCATTTATTATATTTATACCCTGCCTTTTTTCCTGCAAGGAACCAAGGCGGCTTACATAATCCTCCTCCTGCTCTCCATTTTATCCTCACAACAACCCTGTGAGGTAGGTTAGGCTGAGAGTCAGTGACTGGCCCAAAGTCACCCAGTGAGTTTCCCCCACCAGCATAATCTTATGCATTTTCCCTCAGAAGTAAATTATGTCATATTTTCTGGGATTTACTCCATGTCAGTATGTATACATTGTATAGGATTGCAGCCTTAGGCTACAGTCCCTTAAAAACACACTTGCTAGTAGGGAGAGTAAGCCCTACTAAGGGAGAGTAAGCCCTACTAAGGGAGAGTAAGTCTCCCCCACCCACCCTTGCACAAAGATCCAACATATCACATCTATCAAGGGGGGAATTTGGGACTTCCAATATTGTCACAGGTCATTGAACTTGATGGGATTTACTTCTGAGTAGACATGGATAGGATTGAGCAGCACATCTATTACAAATATATAATCTCTCAGATCATCCCATTGAAGGTGCAATCCTATGCATGTTTAGACAGAAAAAAGTCCTGCAACTCCCAGCATTCCCCAGCCAGCATGGGTGGCTGGGGAATGCTGGGAGTTGTAGGACTTTTTTCTGTCTAAACATACATGCATAGCATTGTGCCTTGAATTTGTTTTTGCATAGGTGGACGTGGAAGCATCATCCTGCTCTGGGCATAGAAAAGACGTAGAGGATGAATTTTAATCTTTTTCTTGTTCCAGATATATAGATAGATGATATATATATATAGATAGATAGATAGATAGATATAGATATAGATGATATAGATATAGATATATCCCCTAATCCCCCCCTCCCATCAAAGAATTGATGCTACTTAAAAAGAAATGAAAGCATGGAGAGGTGGAGGTTTCTTGCAATCCTGGGAGGAGATGAAAGTGAAGGGAGTCAGGAAAGATGGCACCTCTCCTTCAAGCAGTCCTCATCAGTGCTTAAGCTGCTGTTTCTGCTGGAGGGACCGCGCCACACTGCTGACTGTTTAAACATTTATGAAGAAAGTTTCTCATGAAGTCGGTGAAGTGACCGGTTCTTAATACATGTTTCATCATGCTTGCAGATCAAGCATGAGAAACTATATGCGCCCAGCTCTGTAACACCGGGACAGGCCTGTGACTTAACTGTCACACTTTGATTATATACGGCAGCGGTCCTATGAGGCAGAATCACTTCTGGCTTACCACCAATTCAAAACCTTCCCCACAAAATCTAATACCTGGTCAGGTGGACTACCATTCGGCAGAGTGAGGCAGCCACCTCAGGAAGCCAATGTGGGGGCAGCAAATGGTTGAATAATAATAATAATAATAATAATAATAATAATAATAGTAGTAGTAGTAGTAGTAGTAGTAGTTGCATTTTTACTTGCAGGATCTGCTGCCTCAGGTGCCAAATAAGTTGGCCAGCCTTGGGTACTGTACACCTTGATGCGCGCGTGCGTGTGTGTGTGTGTGTGTGTGTGTGTGGCGAGGGGGGAGAGGCTGCCAGCAAAATGTCTTGGGCCTGCTCAAGGGTCATGTTTTGAAGAACTCTGTGGTGCATAAGATTAATCACACAACTGTGTGTTGATCAGGAAATTCCGGTTATGTGAATCAACTATTATATGTATGCAAATAATAAGTAAATAGACAGGATGTGCATCCCTGCAGTAGAGGAAAAGTTTTTTTTTGTTTTTTTTAAACACCACACACAGTAAACTACCAGAAGAAATAGCCAGATGTAGTAAGTTATATGAAAGAAGTAAAAGAGGGGTCTGGAAGAAGAAACAGAAGAAATGGTAACAGAGGGAAACAGCAGCAAAGGAGACTTGGGGAAGGATCTCATGGTGTGCACAGTGCTCCTGCTAGCACTATTGACGTTGTGGGTAGCAGAAACTAACACTTGCAAAACATCAATAGCACTTGCTAGTGTAACGGATTCCCCAGGAAACTTATCACAGAAGCAAGTGCTATTGATGTCGCACATGCATTGGTTTCCGCTAGCGCAACGTCAATAGCACAAGCAGGAGTGCACCATTGGAGCCTTCCCTATGGAGTGCATGGCTTGAGGGCACAATCCTACACATGTTTAGAAAGAAAAAAAGTTCTGCAACTCCCAGCATTCCCCAGCCAGCCATGCTGGCTAAGGAATGCTGGGAGTTGTAGGACTGTTTTCTGTCCAAATGTGCATAGGATTGGGCCCTTAAAAGGACAGAGAAAATATTGTGAGATACAAATGAAGGTATCTGGGCGTCTCACTGATTAAATCCGTCTCCCCCACCCACCCTTGCACAAAGATCCAACATATCACATCTATCAAGGGGGGAATTTGGGACTTCTAATATTGTAATATCGCCACTGAGGCAGCTCTATGAATCCAAAATGCCTGATATTTAGGGGATGTCTAGCCATATATGTCCAGTCATAAAATACTTTTATAGTATTAAAAGTAAGGTTCAGTGAAGAAGGCAAAGTACAATTAATCTTAGCTGCCACATCCTGTCATCATTGTTCAACTTTAGGATACACACACACACACACACACCATGTGAAATATTAGTATTAGGTCTTGGCAAAGTCAACAAGAATGCCTATTATATCTGCCCCTTAGTTTGATCTCAGGATTCTGTGCTGTCTCCATCTGTGGAAAAGGACCAAATCAAACTGTGTACCCATCACAGGCCAGGTCAAGCCAGCTTTGTCATTTTAATCATGGGGCAGTGCGCTTGATGATATGTCACATGGGTGAAGCCCAAGTCTTCCTATGTATATAATGGCCACATCTGAGCTATTTCTAAATGAGTTCATCCTGTGGGCTCTCAGTTCAGAAGCAGGTACCTGACATTAGAGACCAGGAAGACTAAACATATTGGTGCATGTTAGGAAGATTAAGGGAACAATCCTATGCCCCCCCTGTAATGGAAGTTGCGGAAGATGGCGAGGAGTGCAGTGTTGCACAACAGTCCTGCCTCAATGCCCTGTGTTGTATGATACTATGCTCTGTATTATGCTCTGTATGGTATTATACCCTTTATTTTGCTCTGTAATAGCAAGGCATGACCTTGCTTAAATTGTGAGTTGGCTGCTAGCCATGCTGATGCAATCTTCAGCAACTTGCTGGGTGTGACCTGGCTGCAGGCCAGAGGAATGACACTGCACAACAGCCCAGGTGCTACCAATTAAGCATGAGGTCTGCAGCCCATGGAGTTTGGTGCTAGAAAAGTATATAAGACTAGTTGGTAGTGTGTGTGTGTGTGTGTATGTGTGTATATATATATATATATATATATATATATATAGTGGTGGAGTGCTGAAGAATCGGAAGGAGCAAGGAGGAGCAGAGGAAGCTGTTCAGAGAGCCCTGCAGAAGCCCCAATGCTGAAAGCTGATACTCAGGCGGAGAGCTGCTGGAACTAGCATTCAGGTTGGTTGGAATAATAGAGTGACTGTGTAGCTAAGGGGTGGGAGTTCCACCAGGGAATTTGGAGGAAGGCATAGCATTGTTGTATTCCATGCTCAGCTTTGCAATAAAGATGTTTGGCTTTAACTTCCTGGAGGAGCATTTATTATGGTCTGAAAATCCTTTAAAGAACCTTTGCCAATCCCTTTTGGGGAACCTGTGGCAAAACACACACACACCCCTAGACATTGTCTGAGGGGCCTTTGGATAATTTGGCTGCCCAGCTCTGAAGTTGGAGACAGCGCTCTGACCTTGGAGCTGGGAACTGGAGCTCCAATCCCTCTCCCCCGCCCCCTCACAGCCGGCGTGGAAAGAAACATGCCAGCTGCTCTCCGAGGTCAGGAAAACAACCTCAGAGAGGGGGGGAAGGGGGCATTTCAGGGGTGGGGAGGGGAGGCGATTGGAACAGCCAGGATATGAGGTATCCTGAAGCTGCTCCTGCCTCCCTCTCTCCCCCTCCGAAATACCATTGCTAAACAGCAGAAAATGGCCCTCTAGCGAAAATGCAGAGTGGGAGGAGTGGGGAGGCAGAGATCACCTCCACCGCTCCTCCCGCTCTGCATTGGATGAGCATGAGCCTCCAAGTTCAGGGGCGTACGCTCATCCCCGTAGGATTTCACCCTAAAGCAGGGATGTTGAATCTCAGGCCTGTGGGACAAATCCACCCAGCCCTTCTGGCCTTTTGATCCGGCCCTCCAGGTTTCCCAGGTTTCCCTTTCCCCCAACCACCAATCATGTGATGATTTCCCAGCTTTTGTGTAGTCCCCCCTCCCTTCTCACAGGTTGGAATGCCTCTCCTAAGGCTTAGCTGCTGGCAATAAGAGCTTTAAACTACAATATGCTGGCATATTGAATTTGGCCTTCGGCTGACAGAGTTTCTACGCCCCTGGATAAGGCTCCGTGTTCCACTAGTCGCTGTTATATTGGGCTTACCTATGGGGAACCACATACATTTTCTCAATAAGGATTCTAATTTAACAAACAAACTAAGATGACTCAAGTAAAACTTTGTAAACCATCAGTAAGCCAATGTGGCGTAGTGGTGAGAGTGTTGGACTGGGACTCGGGAGATCCGGGTTCTAGTCCCTGCTTGGCCATAAAACTCACTGGGTGACTTTGGGCCAGTCACTGACTCTCAGCCTAACCTACCTCACAGGGTTGTTGTGAGGATAAAATGGAGAGCAGGAGGAGGATTATGTAAGCCGCCTACTTGAGTTTCTTGCAGGAAAAAAGGTGGGGTATAAATGTAATAAATAAATAAATAAAATAAATCATAGAAGATGTCATAGAGTCTTCCAAACCCAAATATGGCAGCAGGCTTTAAAAAGCTTGCCCCTTTGTCATCCTTCATGTTATACTCATATCAAATCCGGAAATCAGCTGGATCATAATCCCATAACAATGAACTGGGAGGAGAAAAGAAGAAAAATAGAGTGTATCTGAGACATCACTCTGATTAAGGTGAATATTCGTCCATTAAGACTGCAATCCTATACATACTTACCTAGGAGTGAGTTCCATTGAACTAAATGGGGCTTACTCATGAGTACTAAAGCAGTGATCCTATTATGAACATGTGAAATTTCTTCTCATAAAATCATCCATCTCAGAGCTCACCATAACAGTGTCAGTGGAGTTGTACCCCTTGGCACGGGCGGAAGATTTCTAGCACACCTTCTGCGAGGACCGATGTGCCAGCAGGGATAAGAACATGGGTGCCCCATGCCTATTTCAATGGAAAAGACAGGAGAGTAAGTCAGGTCAAACACCCACACTCTTAACTTTGACAGCATGACGGTGGAGAGACATCTTGACCTCCAGAGACGAGCCACATTCCATTCTGTGCCCGCTTGAGACTTCAAACCTTTGCTGCATTAGCTCTTATGGACCTAAATGCTTCTCTGCCTCCCCCCCCCCCCAGCATAGAGTGCGATGCAGGACTCTTTCCACAAGGCCAGCCATATGACTGTAAGTAATCAGTGGGTTGCACGTTGCGTAACGTCGTTGCTGGAAAAGGCTGCTTGTACTAATCAGAAGTGATGGCTGATCCCATTTAGAGGCATCAAGGAGCAAAAGTATTGAGACTCGGACTTTTATATTCCAGCGGCCCTTCTCCAGGGAGCAGTTGGAGATAGTGAAGATCTTAATGCTTTAGATCTTAATGCTTTAGTTTATTTTTTAGGCAACAGCTAAGTTACAATAACTGTGAGCAAGATTGCCATTTTCCTATCAATCATATCAGCACCTGATCAGATGAGGAAATGGGCAGGGAGTGAAAAGAAAAGTTGGCTGATTATCATAGAAAACTCAGTATTTATACAGTGTATAGCTGGCTGCATTGTGTAAAAAGTAAAATAAAAATCAGATTTATTCCCAGACATTCATAATTTTTGTTCATTCACCTCATCCCCCCCACCTCCAGTTTTAATCACTGTGGGGTATCTAGGTACCATTTCTAAGTATTCCAAATCCAGATGGAAATCGCACATGCCTTTGGTAGATAGATACAACCTTTTGCTCATGACAGTGTGATTGCTGAAGTCATCCTACTCTTTGATGAGCTCCAAGTGGAATCTGGTGTTGTGAAAGGATTCAAGACAACACATGTGCAGCTGGCAAGCCTGAATTTCAGCAGGTACTATTTGCACGTCATGTTAACCCAGAAGTCAAATGAATGTGGGGGCCTTTCCCTGAGATCAGCATGTGTAATTATTTCCTGACTAAATAAATGCAAAATCACATCAAGGTATAAAAGGTGCTATTATTACGACAACCTAAAATGGAGTACAGCCAGTGGTGCAGCTAGGGCTGATTCCTGAGGCCAAAGTCCCGGGTCCTACAGCCCAGGTGTCCCCCCCCCCCGCCAAATAACCACCCAGAGAGTGACAGGCGATGGGGCAGTGGAAATCAAGTCTAGCATCAGCACCTGGGCTGGCATGGGCATGCTGGGGCCCACTTGAGACAATGTTGGTTACTGCAGCATCTTTCCTTCCTTCCCATAGGATCATAGAGTTGGAAGGGGCCTACAGGCCGTCGAGTCCAACCCCCTGCTCAGTGCAGGAAACTAGAGGAGGGGTCTCCCATCCAAGTAATAACCAGGCCTGACCCTGCTTAGCTTTCCACGCTCAGACAAGCTGAGCCAGCAGGAGCCACAGACCTGTACATACTATGTTTAAAAGCATTTTATAGTCAAGGCTGGGATGTATGTGGTTACTGATGCACTTCTTATTAATTATACCTTTAAAATATATTATCCTTTTCTCCAAGAAAATAGCGCTTATATGACCCTGAGTAAATGTGTTTAGTACTAGGGCAGCGGAAGCAAACCCTATTTAATTCTTGTAGTCATGACGGTGCCATCATTTCAGCGAGCTGAAAGTGCCAAACTGCACATGTTCAGAGTATTTCTATTTTTAGTCAGGGAAGACAAACTAGTATTTTAAATGTTTGGTTGCTCCAACATATCACGATTGTGGGAGCAGTTTTAAATGATGGAATGGTGGGGTGGGAGGAGACAGGAATATTACTTGTGTGCTTCACAACTGAAGTAGTACACGTGGCTGTCTAAAGAGGGGGCATAAGACCATTAAGTTGAGGGTCCACGATTACCTAGCTGCACCACTCAGTATATCACATTCAGAGAAAAAGCCATTAACACTGGTTATGAACTTGATCATTTCTGCATGAGATACGTCCAATGGGAGGGGGGGATCCTAAAAACTTGTGTGGGGATGGATAATAGGGGTTGGAGTTGAAATGCTGGGCCAAATTCATCCCAGTTACATAATAGACAGCTGTTGCCATTGATACTAGAGATTGCATGTGTTGTTGTTTTTAATAACCAAAGCTTCTTCCCTCCTATCCCACCAACCCAGTGCAATGTAAATGCTGACATAAAAATACACCATATAATAACCTGCAAAGTTTATCCCCTATTTTACATTGTGGTGTTGAGCTTGCCTTCTGAAGCAATTCATAGATCATAGAGTTGGAAGGAGCCTACAAGGCTATCGAGCCCAACCCCCTGCTCAATGCAGGGAACTAGAGGAGGGGTCTCCCATCCAAGTAATAACCAGGCCTGACCCTGCTTAGCTTTCCACACTCAGACAAGCTGAGCCAGCGTAAGCCACAGGCATAGATTCTAAGTTGCATCTTGTCACACATGACTTTGCTTACTGCTTATAAAAACAGTAGTAAATCATAAGACATTCCCCATAAAACAACACAAAGACTGGGTTCAGACAACATGATAAGCCACACTCAAGGGCTGAGTGTGGGTTGTTGTTGCTGAAATCTGGGTTGTTGTTGAAATGTGGGTTATCATTGAAATGTGGGTTATTGTGTTGTCTGAACCCAGCCAAGATAACAAACCATGGTGAACAACCCACAGTTCACAACCCAACAACAAACCATGGGTTCCATTCATGAGCTGTTCATGGCTTGTTAGTGCAGCTGGGTTCAGACAACACGATAACCAATGTTTCAACAACAACTCTGTTTCAACAGCAACCAACACTCAACCCATACTCAACCCTTGAGTGTGGGTTATCATGTTGTCTGAACCCAGTCAAAGTAGCCATATATAAAGAGAAGGCAACACCCTCTACTAACACCACTATCTCCAGATAGTTGAACTTTCTACCAATATTGGTGGGATGGAAGGAGTCCACACAACATGAAATTGAACTAGAATTGATGTGATGATGAATGATCTGGGAATTGTCCATATAGAACAACTTTCTAAGAGCACCTTGACATCCATTAAAGGTTACCCTTAGCAGTCTACTGTGGGTATTGTTTTGTTGGGTTTGTTTGTTTTTTGTCCTGAACAGGTAGAAACTTCCACATGAGTGCACAAGAGATCTGCATTGTTCTGATGTAGGTAAGGCCTAAAGAGATCATGACAAAATGGTTTTTCTCTTCTCCACTTTTGTTCCAGCCATTGGCCAAGGAAAGAATTCTTGTATTTGTCCTCCCCCCCCCCCCACTGTAACCTTTGTCGCACAAATGAGGCTTTTCTATTCTTCACTCATGTCCTCCGTGAAAGACAGCAGTAGTCTCTATACACTGTAATTGGATTGACTGGCTGACTGATTCCTGTTCTTTTCCATTTTTACAGCCTTGGGAACCTGGCGGGGGGAGGGAAGGAAAGAGAAAAGGTGGAACAGCAGCCACTCAAAAATACAGAATATTTCAAAGGTTAAGGAGTACAGCGTACAACTTCTGTCTGTTACGGCCGACTGGGCTTTGAAATTTGGATGTCTTGTTTTCAATACCTCTTTACAATGATTGTCACAAGGATGACAATGGATGGGGAAGCTCAGGCCATTCTCATTAAGGACTTTACCGCCTGGGGTTTCTTTTTGTTTCTCTATAGTAGGCGTTGAAAAGATTTTGCCAGGCAGGATACTACTACCAGAGAATTGCATTATTGACTACAGCCTGAGCAGTGCTCAAATTAGAAAGCAAGAGGAGTCCACTCCAGTAATAACATTGCACAGGCTGCTCCATGAAGAAGATCTTGTTGGATTGTGGTGTCTACTATGGATCATGTTAATTTTGACACTGATTATGTTTTTCTGAAGAAAGTCATCCCCCATCCCTGGTGGCTACATGCCTCTAAAGGTGCTGCTTGCACTAAACAGCACCTTCAAGTGCAAATAGGAGCTAGGGTGGATTTTCAGTAGGAAACAGGCACAGAGCCCTGATATAGATCAGGACCGTATTCCGGAATGAGAGTCACACCATTCTTTTTCTTCACACTAAAAGTGACCAGTTTCAGCATGCTTAAAAAAACTAAACAAATTCCCGGTGAAGTTTCAGTTGACAGTGGCTTTTCTCCACTGCAATGGAGCCAGATCCATTAAGATGGTCCACCCCTGGAGACTGATGGGATCCAAGTAGGGAATTTTCCAGTTGACATGGCTGGTGGGCCTGTCAGGGCCCTGGCCTTACTATGGAATAGTGAGATGGAACGGGCTGTTGTTGACACCATTGCTCCTGAGCATCTTCTCCTGTACTGTGAAGCCCAACCAGCTCTCTCGTTTGCCAGAGAATGGAGGGCAATGAGACAAACAGGATGACAACTAGAATGCAAATTGTATAGGTCTCATAGCAACTATGACTGGACATAAGTAAGAGCACACTATCATGCCTACTTTGTGGTGGTGAGGGCAAGGCTCCCACTTCTCCACCTCTGTTGCATCCTTGGTTAGCCATCTGGGAGAGCTTTTTTGAGTAGTGAAGGCTCTGTTACATCTGGACCCCTAGAAGGATATGGTGGAATCCTTGAAGGCCTCTGTGCTGTGGCAAGTTTGCTAGGCATTCCAAGGATAAAGTAACTTTTATTCATTCTGACCAAATGCCATAATTGACACCATTCTAGAGGAAGTGCCCGGAGCACCCTCTGGTCTGGTTTTGTGGGATCGAATTCAGTTATTGTGGTCTGAGGATGTGGAGAAAGGTTTGGAGAGGTCTGACCATCCACCTGCATTCTTGACCCTTGCTCATTTCAGCTTCTTACATCAAGCTGAATGGGACTGACCACTTAGGTCCAAGAGGTTATTAATGCCTCATTGAGAGAGGGAGAATTCACAGCAGCCTAGAACCAGTTGTGAGTTAAGAAAGCCTCACTGGATTCAGAAGATTGTAACAACAATCACCCCATCACAAATGTCCCCTTTTGTGCTTCAGAGAATGATGGTGGTCCAGCTCCAGGCATTTTTGGTTGAAATGGATTGTCTAGAGCAGTGTTCTCTACACATAGCTGGCTGGGGCATGCTGGGAGTTGTAGGCCAAAAACATCTGGGGACCCAAGGTTGGAGAACACTGCTCTAGAGCAATCTCAGCCCAGATTTAGGTTGGGATTTGGCACTGAAACAGCCTTGTTCTTTCTGATATAATGTGTAGTTCTGCTCCCATTTATTCTCTCACTTTAACTGTTCTTATGGGGGTTTTTTTAGAACCTTCTTCCATCTTGCTTTCATTTATTTCCCCCTGTACTTCTTTTCTTTTGACTATGACTAAAAGATCAACAGAATCTTGGACCCCAGATTTGTTCAGTGATGCTTCTTTATTCATAGATTTCATATTCTCAAGAACTTAATGGAAGAACTGCAGTTTTTGACCGACACAGACCACATGGTTCCTGCATCCATGTTTGCATCCAGTACATTCTACTGTAGCCTTTGTCTGTTTCGCTTCAACTCCAAGTCACAGAGCGAGCAACTCCCCCAGTTATATATTTTTCCACCCAGTCCCTTCTGGGGGAAAGTGCCTGGGTTTCTAACAGGGCCCCAAAAGGCTCTTTGCTGTACAGTGCAGCTTTGGCAATTCTGCATGATAGTTCCTGGGATCATCCACAGCTGCAGGCTGTCAAGCTTCTAAGACTTTGCACCACATGTCCTGAATACTGTGCCATAATTTATGACTCCAGTGCAAAGTTCAAGGAAACAGGGTTCTGTTGCTAAAGGGTTGCTGGGGGAGGTCAGGACATATGGACCACGAGAGCAAGGTAAAGTAAATACATTTTGCCAGGCCCTCATCTATAGAATATGGTCAATCTTGCCCTAGACCGACAGAATGTTCCTTGCATTCAACATTATAAATTAATCATAGCCATGCTTGAGAAGTTTGCAAATATTGCTAATGTCTCAGTTATTTCTCCACCTGAAAATTAATATATTCTGACTATCGTGCTTGCAAAACAATGCAGTCTGTGAGGCATGGCTAGTGTGTCATTCTGCCATTGCAAACAGATATGGTGAAGTAAATGTTTAGAAATGGGATGCAAGTTGTTTCAGTTTGAAATTAACCTGAAAACAAGGTTGCGTCTTCTTTCTAAACCTATTGCACACCTTTGTTTTTGTGCGGCAATGGTCTCCTCCTAGGTGGCTCGGAAGAAAAGAATATTCATGCGCAATAAACATTATGGGTTGAATCCAGTGGTCACGATACACTAGCAGAAAACACAGTGACTTGTGCAAGGTGGGGCACCGGATTTTTGCTGATTCCTCTACACCAGGGCTCTCCAACCTTTGGGTCCCCAGATGTTGCTGGACTACGGCTCCCAGAATCCCTTGCCATTAGCCATGCTGGCTGGGTATGCTGGGAGCTGTAGGCCAGCAACATCTGGGGAGCCAAGGTTGGAGAGCCCTGCTCTACACAGTGCAGCCCCCACCCCAATGCCCTCCACACACACACAAAAAAAACAAAAACAAAAACTGCACTTGGGAACAGTATGTGATATGGCATGGAGGCTTACAGCAGGTAGGCTGAATTGATGAACTTCAGGTATCTTGCCTTGAGCAAGCAGAAGTGCTTTCTGCTAGCACTTGGATACAACCTAAGATTTAAGAAAAAGGAGAAGGAGAAGGAGAAGAAGAAGAAGAAGAAGAAGAAGAAGAGGAGGAGGAGGAGGAGGAGGAGGAGGAGGAGGAGGAGGAGAGGAGGAGGAGGAGGAGGAGGAGGAGGTAGGAAGGCAGTTTCAGTGTGACAGCTGTTTGTGTAAAAAAAAATCCTGCAATGATCACATGGGGAAACAGCATGTCATCCTCCCTCCCGCACTTCGGCTCTACCAATGTCATGTCTGGGGCGGCGCACCTGATTTTGGGCGGCTGGATATTTCTTTGTGTAATCATCTGCAGGTCCGGGCTTTCCCCGGCACCAGCGGTGACAGAAGCAGTGGGGGATGAATTCAGTGAATGCTGGTGGCTCCAATGTCAGCGGGGCTGTGTATCCGCTCCAGATTGTACTCTGAACTTTTAAGGAGCTATCCCTGTGCTGAACACCCCCCCCCAAAAAATAGGTTCAGCACCATGGACAGCTTCTTTAAAGTTCTGAGTAAAATCCGAAGCGGCTACCCAGCCCCACTCACATTGGGGCCACCAGCCTCCACTGGCGGATGATGATGTTCCTGCTACTGAGACTGGAGAGGTTACCCTTGCCACAGAGGAAAATAATCCCCTCCCCACCGGAAGAGAGCTGGGCCAGTCACCAGCAGGGCTAGGTAGCAACCGGTATTTGTGTCCCTGGTGGTGGGTCACCTCCTCCTGGGCAGCTGGATGATCTCCTGGCACCAGTGGTGACTGAATCAGCGAGCTGTCCACTCCCGAGGCCTTAGATCTGCCTTCCCCCAACATGGTGACTTCCAGATGTGTTGGGCTGCACCTCCCATGATTTCCAGCCGGCATGGCCAATGGTCATGGCTCCGTTTGTTACACCCGTACCACTACTTCAAGCAGCACAAAGCTTATTTATTTATTTATTTATTTAACCAATTAACAGAAAGGTGGTCTGTAACCAGGGGAGGGTGGTACTCCTGTGTCAGTGGGGCTCTTTATCCATTGCAACTTTTTTGTTTGCGCTTGACAGGAGTTATCCACGGTGCTGGACTCCACCCCCAAAATAGGTTCACCACCATGGAGCACCATGGGTAGCTCCTATAACGCTCAAACAAAAACATGCAATGGAGAAGGAGCCCCACCGACACAGGAGTCACCGGCCTCCACTGACTGGAGACCGCTCCGCCACCTTGCCTCTCTCGTGGTAAGGTCCCCTTGAAATATAAGAAATTCCCTCAACTCCTTACCTGCACCCCACCAGGAAAGTAAGTATCTGAAAATCCCCCTCTGCCTTTGAGGGAGACAAATGGTCCAGTGAAAGTGGGGAAGCGTTGAGTTACGTAAAACAATAAGAAAAGCACAATAAACTCCAGCAGCACAGTGCCTTTTCACTTCACATGGAAAGCTGATCTATCAAGGCTAGTGACTGACAGATTGAATCTGACCCTCAAAAGTCATGGTCTGAGTGATGTGGCAGCCTTTAGCATGTCATTTACTTAACTTACTGATGATGCCTCCATTCGTTGTGCGGTGTGGGTAGTATTTGCACGATTTACTGGGTGACGTGCAGCGTTTGATTCAATAGTGAAGCCTCTGACTCAATAGGTGATGCGTTTAATGCCATCTAATTCAAAGGTGACATTTTTTATTCACTGCCTGATGTACCTGATTTAGAAGTTGATGGATCTAGCTCTCTGCGAATGAGTACAATTCCCCCTGCCAGGTATTTACTTCAGCGTGTGATGTATGGGATTTAATAGTATAATGCATGTTCCTCCCATAGCCAATGTATTGGCATCAATTTATACTCTGACCTTTCTTAACCTGGAGTGAACCAACTCCTTCCAGCTGCGTTTCAGGTGAAGTTCGCTAGCAATCCAGACTGGTAAAGCAGTAAAAAAAAAAAGAGAGAGAGAGAGACCAAATGTGGTGATAAAAGGCAGGCTTCCCCGGTGAAATATTTTCATCAAATGTGATGTGTGGAAACAAATGTCCTGTCACCACCATTATTGCTACTTCTGTACATGGAAGGAATATCCCAAATCCATTTACGTTGCGTATCCTCTCCAGGATTCCATGCGCCAGCACTTATTTCCCCAGAGCGGTGTCAACTTACCAAATGTTGCACTGTGATGTTTTTTTTAAAAGCACCTCAATTTGTTTTCAATATTTTCAATTTTCTTTTAAATATAAGCAAGTATTTAGGACCAAGCTTTCACAGGGAAAAAAATCAGGTTCAGACAAATAAGCTGGGCTACACCATACGGGAGACGATGTAGAACCAGTGATGCCAGCAGTCTGTACAAGGGGAACGCTCCCACTTCCCAATATGAAAATCAGCTCGACCATGAGTATGAAAGTATGGCCCATATCTCAAGTTCAGACATGGTCAGCAAAATCAAGGTGGCACTGCACATTCAGGTGGATCAGGTCGATTCCCTCAACCTGCAGTTGGGAGAGCACCTTCTTCATGTTATTTCCTAGCAAAATAGCAAACCCACTATCTTCTTGCACTTAGGAACTAGCTCATCAGGGAGAGGGTTAGGCTTCCTGATCTGTTAGTTTTCTACATGCATCAGTGGTTGATGTTGCTGCTGCTGTTTTACATTTGGGAGCATTCAAATATGATATATAATTTCAGACTACAAGTTAGACCATTTCATATTTATGGTCTAACTTTTAGTCTGAAATGATATAGTCCAGGACAAGCTCTATGAATTGGTTCTTGCCCAGCGGTAACCCATTACAGCATTGTAGTGTGGCCATGTGTCCTCTTTTACAGAAGACAGTCCTTTATTTGCAGGGCTGCCACAGGACTGCCCTCTGTTTTGACAGCGTCCTCTCTTGAAGGGCTGTCCGGTTCAGCTCTGGTATAAAGATAAAGAACCTTCAGAAGGAAGAGCTGGGCCCTGAAGTTGCTCATCAACAGCATCTGAACAGCAGAGTGAACAAAGCACATAAGTCACCTGGTCACAGCCTTCCCCATTATGGTGAGCTATACTGTATTTCTATTTAAATTATAATAATTATTTCTAAATTTGCATCTATATGTGTACATTAACATATACAGTAGTACCTTGGATTACGAGCATAATCCGTTCCGGAGCCATGCTCCTAATCCAAAGTACTCGTACATCAAAGCGAGTTTCCCCATTAGAAATAATGGGAACTCAGATGATTCGTTCCACAACCATTTAATCACTGCTTTGCCGGTTCCCTGGCAGGGAGCCCCATGGAGGGAGCCGGCAAAGCAGTGATTAAGTGGTTGTGGGGCTAATGGGGAAACTTGCTTTCTCCCTCCCTTTGCAAGCAGCGGCTGCAGTGTCTCCCTCCCTTTGCAAGCGGCGTCTGCGGCTCGTCTCCGCGCGTCTCCCTGGCGTGGAGCCGCCCCCGCCTCTCCCTCCCTTTGCAAGCGGCGGCGGTCCCGTCGCGTCACATCCGGCCCCGTGCGTTGCGTCACTGACGGGGCCGGATGTGACGCGACGGGACCGCCGCCGCTTGCAAAGGGAGGGAGATGCTGCAGCCGCCGCTTGCAAAGGTAGGGAGAGGCGGGGGCGGCTCCACGCCAGGGAGACGGCAAAGCTTTGCTGTCTCCCTGCCAGGGAGACGCGCGGAGACGAGCCGCGGACGCCGCTTGCAAAGGGTGCCGCAGCTCTGCGCTTGGCCTCCAGGGAAGCTCAGCCGGCCGGTGCAGCAGCGCGAGGTGGCGGCTGAGCCCGGCCATGCCGCGCCTCCAGGGAAGCCCCGTGGAGGCGAGTCACGGCGCGGCCACTCACTCAGCCGGCGCCTCGCGTTTGTAGCATAAATTTACATTTGAAAGACATCTCGCAACAGGAGCCACATGCGGCAGCAGCGGCTCGTGTTGCGAGACTTGCTCGTCTTTCAAATGTAAATTTATGCCAAATTTTTCCTCGTCTTACGAGAAACTCGTAAACCGGGTTACTCGTAATCCGAGGTATTACTGTACAATTTTTTATGCAAAAAGGTGGCCTCTTTTTTGATGCTTCACAAGTGGCCACCCGACAACACTGTCACCACCAGGTAAGCCGGCTTGTGAGCCAGCGAGTGCTACAGGGAGAAGGTGGGGCAGCCACTTGCCTCCTCCTCACGTACACTTGCAAGTGGACATATGTTGGTGGTGCATAATGGGTGTGCTTTCACTGGGTAAGCCCACTTGCTAGCATGAGTGAGCAGGGGCAGGTGACGGTAGGCACGGGGTTGGAAATTGGTCAGTGCTGGGGAGGGACAGGGAGCAGGGGCAAAAAGCTAGAGCCATGCCTGCCTTGGTGCATATGCAGAATACTAGGTCCTGCAGAGCCTGGCCGAAGGGGCTATAGATTGGGATATTTGTATGAAGACCAAAACACTGGTTTATGAAGCCGTTGTATTGCCAACTTTATTGTATGCCTGCGAAACATGGACTACCAGTATCTATAAACGTCACTTCCACCTCCTTGAAAGATTTCATCAATGTTGCCTCCGGAAAATCCTGCGAATTACTTGGGAAGATAGGCGAACAAATGTCAGTTACTGGAAGAAGCAAAGACTACTAGCGCTGAAAAAATGATCCTTCAATGCCAACTTCAGTGGACCGGTCATGTTGTTCAAATGCCTGACTGCCATCTCCCAAAGCAGTTACTTTATTCCCAACTCAAGGATGGAAAGCGGAATATCGGTGGTCAATATAAGAGGTTTAAAGATGTTCTTAAGGCTAATCTTAAAAAATGCAATATAAACATCGAAAACTGGGAAGCTCTGGCCCATGAATGATCTAACTGGAGGTTGGCCTTTCACAAAGGTTCTATGGACTTTGAAGAAGCCCGAGTGCAAGGTGAAAGGGAGAAACGTGCTAAGCGAAAAGCACGTCAAACGAATCCTTTACAGGACCATCTTCCATCTGGTAACCTGTGTCCTCACTGTGGGAAGCTGTGTGGATCTAGAATTGGCCTCCACAGTCACTTACGGACCCATCACTAGAGTCTACACAATTTTTCTTTAGAATTTCCTCCTTTTAAAATTTCCTTTTTATAAATTTTTATCCTGGAAGACAATCTTACTCGGTCACGAGTGATCGCCTGATGATGATGATGATGACATGACATGAATAACATCAAAAGTAGCCACATGTAAGCCAGGCTCAAACTGTCCAGAATGCTCAACCCTAGAGACAGGCAGAGAATTCTGGATGGAATATTAAACAAGCAAACAAACAGGGATGCAGGAGCTGTCTTCTGTGTTCGTCCATTTTTTAAATCTCTGTTTATCTTTTGTCTCCTTTCCTTGTACCTGGTGGTCCTCTCTCCCTCTCAACCCCTATTGACAAATAGCCAATAAAGAAAAGATAAGATAAGCAAAGATAAGCGTCAGCCAGCAGAGCAAAAAATTGAGAGTGGGCAGTCAAAAAGACAATGAGCAACAGAAATGTTTGTCAGCAACAATGACAGTGAAACTGAATCTGGATAGTTTCAACTCAGCCCTAAAATACTGGCCCTTAAGAAGTTCTGCTACTTACTTTTCCCAGTTTGAAGAAGCTTTCTGTTTAGCATGACAATTTTCTGTGTTTAACCACTTCCTTGCCCATTTTACCATATCCACATTCCCATCTTTTCCAATTTAGGTAGTGATTTCCCATGTGGTACTGTATCAAATGCTTTGCTGAAAACTAAATAGACTAGATTGACTGAATGCATTTCCCTTGCCTGTAAACTGGTTCATCTTCTCAAAAAGGCTATTGGATTAGACCAGCATGACTCATTTCTAGTAAACCTGTGTTGTTAGATCTACAACCAATTTGTCATTTTTCTTCCACATTTTTAATTATTCTTACAGCACAATCCTATCATGTCTACTCAGAAGTAAGTCCCAGTGAGTTCAATGGGGCTTACTCTCAAGTAAGTGGGTATACAGTTGCAGCCTAAAGATGCAATCCTATGCATGTTTAGACAGAAAAAAGTTCTGTCTGTAGGACTTTTTTCTGTCTGAACATGCATAGGATTGTGCTCTAAATCAGTATTTGTGGGGAAGGCACTCTTGAGCAGACTGAACTCTGTATGTAGGCCAGAAAAGTCAAAAGTAGAAGAGAGCAACCAAAATTATGAGAATTTTTAGAAGTCAAGATATAAGAGAAAACGTTGAAAGAACTATCTAAGTTTGTTGATCCCTGGGAAGGTTGATGGGTAGCATGATTTTAAATACAGTCATGCCTTGGATTGAGAGCATAATTCGTTCCAGAAACATGTTTGTAATCCAACACTCTTATATCAAAATGAAATCCCCCCCAAAAAAATTGTACAAAGATTTTTAATTTAAGCCGTACTACAGTACTTGTATTGCAAGACGTCGCTTGTATATCAAGTAAATAAATAAATAAATAAATATTTAAAAATTTGTTTGTCTTGCAAAACGCTCTCAAACCAAGTTACTTGCAATCCAAGGTATTACTGTACTTAATAGCTATCATGAAGTTGGGAAATAAGTAATTCCTCATGGAAGCTGTCACCAGGACAGTAATCAGTAGGTTGAAACTCAAAGGAAGTTAGTCTGAGATTAAACCAGGGATGTACAAGAATTTTGTTTCAGTTCACAAATCCTTCGGACCTGCTCCACTCGCAATCCCAAGTGGGAGCGTATTTTTTTGAGAAAATGTTAGCAAATTCCCAAACTTGCCATCATGTTTGGAAAATGCACTTTTTTGAAAATGCACACTTGAAAATGCATTTTTAATTCACATTTCCATGCTTTAGTCAATGGGTGAAAAGTGTACACTTTCCCCATTCAAATGAAAAGAAAAGCAGGCCGCACACGGCAACAAGAGCTAAATGAACTGAGTTACGGAATGGAGTTCGGAGCATCTTAGTGAACTTGAGTATCTCTGGTTCTCCTATCCCTAGATTAAACATTAGAACAAAATATTCTGAATACAACAAAGGGCTGAACTCTACATTTCAGCCACCGCATGGGAGCTCTAAGGCCACTTCCTTGTGGCTGCTGCTCCACACAGTAACTGTAATATGTCCAGTGGTCACTAATAGCTGGATTTTTTTAAAAAAAAAATCAGATGTGTAGTTATAAGTTGACAAAGTGCAGCCTTGAAATAGTAAAGTCTGCTTAGTAGCAAACTTTGGATGTAAATAACTTTATTACTTCAGGCTGTATCTACATTTGTTGCCAGAGTCTTAAGTCATCATTTTTCTATCAACTTTACTTTTCTGGATTAAAATGTTGGTACCGTCCTGAATATGGAATCTTCTTAGAAAGAATACATTAATGCACTCTGTGTCTAAGTCGATAATGGGTGTTTTAAAACACACCTTTCCTTTAACTTATCAGTAATCAAAAATTGCCTCTTACAGCAATTTAGAGTACTGTCGGTCCCCTTAGATTTTATTTTAAGAGTAATAACTGTTCTTAATAATGGTCAGGATAAGCATCTTAATGGCCCTCACTTACCCCACTATCTTCTTTCCTGGAGAAAAAAATGAAATGAACTAACTACTACTAACAACAATGGGATGAAAACACTGGTGCTAGTGATGTCAGCTCTTAAATTCCGTGATTAGATGCCATTTGGGAGAGAGTTACACATTCAAAGCTGTCAACACTGCTTGACCACTGACCGAGTCTATTCCTAAAAGTATCTCTTAAGGGTGTGAGATTTCTTCAGGGCCCATGAGAAATGGGGCATCACATGGTCAGTGGAGAATCCAGTCCCTTTGAGCACCGAAGACAAGATGAAAACAAGCAGTCATTTTGCAAAATACTCAATCAGGAGTGGCATCTCAGAATGCACATCTCTTGGGAAAGCAGGAAAGCTGCACTCCGCTCGGTAGCCATGTTCCCCCCGGGGTTGAAGCTGTAAAAATGTAAGGGCAAAACTAGCCATTAGGACACATCTACTTAAGCACATCTACTAGAAAGTAAGTTCCATTGAAACATATTTAGGACTGAGCAGGGGCATTGCTCAGCACTTAAAAGATTCGTGGGCCAATCTTTACATTGGCACCAGTGGAAGTTCCCCCCCGCCCAAAGCCTTATTGCCATGTGAAGGGGGGATTTTTGGGGGGAGAGGCACAGTGTTTAGGGAGGCGAGGCGTAACCCTTCCTTCTCCAACTCTGATCCTCCTGGAAATCCCCCCCACACACATAACAATTAAGCTTAGAGAGAAAAAAACAACTCCCATTGGTGCCAATGGAAATATTTTTTAAGCTTAATTGCCATGCGGTGGGGGGGGGAGGATTTGGGGGGAAGCATTGCAGCATGTGGGGAGATGAAGGTTAACCCTTCCCTCCCCAGCTGCAATCCCCCTGGAAAACTGTACCCTGCATCACAATTAAGTTGAGAGAAGGTGGGGGGGAACCCTTTCATTAACACCAATGGACACTCAGGGCTCTGGGGAATTGATCCAGGGTTTGGGAAAGAGATTCAGAGCCAGGACGCCATAGGCCCAGGCCTAGCAATGCCCCTGGGATTGAGAATTAAACTGAATTCACATATAGAGGCTCTGTTTAATGCATTTCCTTCTAGAAAATATCCTTTTAAGGGCACAATCCTATGCAAGTTTAGACAGGAAAAAGGCCTACAACTTCCAGCATGCTGGGAGTTGTTGTAGGCCTTTTCCCCCTGTCTAAACTTGCATAGGATTGCGCCCTTAAAAGCTCTGAGACGTCAAGAAGGTAGGGAACTGCAGTCTGTGTACCTCCTGCTTCTAGAGCTGGAGCCTTGCTTGCTACAGCAGGAAGGAGATGAGGATGGGACTTGGGACTACTTAAGGAGCAGGGCGGGCAGTATTCCAGCGATCTACCTCTCTTGGAATTCTCATTGAAACTTATTTCCAATAGAAACATGTTTAGGATTATACCATTACTGTGATAATTAAAGTTCAGCGTTGGATGCCAGCAACGAGTTCAGAAATGTCTGTTTATTAACAATGGGGGGGGGGGAGAGTATATTTTACATCTTTAATCATACCACTTTACAAGATCTTAAATGTCATAAAGGGGGGGGGGATGTGTTTCGCCATTTCATTTTTACTAAGCAAGTTTCTAACACATATGGTGATAGAAAACATGCCCGCAGTCAACATAAATGTTCAAAACCATCTCATTTATTTTTATCCTCCTAATTTCAAAGAAGAGTCTCAATAATTCACAGTTTTAAGGTTGACAGTGCTAGTGTACTAGCACAAGTTATTTATTTGTCCCTCGCAGAGCAAAGTGTTGGTGTTTATTTTATAGCCTTTGCATGGGACCTAAAGAAGGATTACAAAATGTGAAAAGCATTCAGGAACAAAATTGAATCCCCCCTTCCTTTTTGAAGTAAATGGGGTGGGTGAACCAGGCCAATCTGAGGATGGGAAAAAATGCGGAAAGAAAAGAAAGCCTCATGTTTTGTATGACATCCAAGATTTTTCCTGGTGCAAGTTTCACCAATGCTCCATAACTCCATTCTTGCGGGGGCAAGGGGGGGGAGGGAGTTACCTCACCTTTTGATCTAAAACCTAACAATAGGACTACATCTGCTACTAAGCTGGGTTGTAAATGTCTTTAATTTTTATATTTCATCTGAAGGGAATTGTTAAAATAGGTTTACAGGGTGATGGCTCTTTTGAATAGAAGATATCATTTCTGAAGCCAGTCTCAGCATGACACTACTTTTTCACTCTAATAAGCCCTCCTAAAATATTACAGGGTTTTTTTAAAGTTCTGTTTGGTTTTTTTCTTCTTCCTTGAATTTGCTCTCGTATCCTGTTTAACTTTTTGGGTTTTGCTGCTCTTTTCCTTTTCCTAAAGGGAGAGAGAGAAGAGGGGAAACATTTGAAGAAAACTATCTTTCTTCTCACTCCCCCTTTCCTTTCTGGGCAGATGACACCAACATCTCTTTCACCTCAAGCCAGATGTGCTCCTCTACTGGAGAAATCTCTCTGAAGTTGTTCAAAGCTATCCTTTAAAAAAAGAGAAGATATTCCTTTTCCTCAAGGCTACACTGAGGCAACTCTACGTTTTGTAGTTCAGGTGTACCATTTTATCACTAAAAATTCCCTCAGTCCAGACTTGTGAGGTGCTTCAACCCATGCGACTTTCACACAGGTCCACATAGCCAACAAGGTCGGGTGAGCAAACAATGCAGGTTTATACAATACAGTTAAACTGATTTGGGGTTGGAAACAGTCAGTGGCCCAGTTTGCATGATCAACAGGCAGTTAACAAGCCATGGTGGCTAGTTAACTACATTCCGGGTGGGCTTGTACATCACGCTAACCCACCCTGGCAATAAGCCACAGTGGGTTAGTTGTTTCACGAACAACCCACAGTGCACCCGACAGATAATCAGGCTTACCATGGGTTGTTCTCCCCATCCTTCCCCCTCGGACCTCCAGCCAGTATCCCAGGGGACTTGGCGGCTGAAACTGCCTTGTCTCTCCCCGCTGCGATCTTGAGCCATTTTTTTGGCTCACTGTGGCTTCCCCCCCTTTCCCCTTTTCTTTTTCCAGAGATTGCAAACAGTGATCTCCCAATTGACAGCCAGTGACAACCCCTCCAAAGTGTCGAAGGGGCACATTAGAAGGATTGTCACGGGTTGGCCATGCTTTTTATTTTTAATTGCTCTCCAAATGTGTACATATTTTTTCGTTTTTATTTTTCTCTTTAATTTTCTAGTTGGACTTGCACAAGTGCAGAGGTGTACACTTCCATGGGTCTGAAATGGAAAGCCTAGCCTGGGCAATGTCCTGGGCCGGGGGGATCTGTTCTCAAAGTGCAGCCGGTACCAACCCTAGGCATTGACCTAGGAAGGCTGCAAATAGGGTTGTTCTTTTTACTTTGACATGACAGCTGTCAAAAGGTGAGCTGTTGAGTCAAAGCAAAGATGCTAGTGATCTTTGCTAGCAAAAGGGGGTAGGTGCCTTTGTTTCCCTCTTTGCAGTGAGGTCCTCAGGGTTTTGAGTGTCCCACCCATAGGTCCCAGTGCCCCCAACTTTTCTACCATTCCCAAGATTCTAGGTGCTCATGAAGGTGGAAAAGGGCAGCCTTTTTGTTGACACTTGCTTCTGACAGCTGTCAGAAGTAGGGCTCTTTTTAAAACAAACAAACAAACGAACAGGGATTTAGGTAGGGCAAAACAGGGTAATTTGGACAGGGAAGTATACATATGAAATCTGTATATTTCCCTGTCCAAACTACCCTGTCTAGTCATTCCTAAATCCCTGTTGTTGTTTTTAAAAAGCCCTACTTCTGACAGGCCTGTGGCTCATGCTGGCTCAGTTTGTCTGAGTGAGGAAAGCTAAGCAGGGTCAGGCCTGGTTATTACTTGGATGGGAGACCCCTCTAGTTTCCTGCACTGAGCAGGGGGTTGGACTTGATGGCCTTGTAGGCTCCTCCAACTCTATAATCTATGAAATCTATGATAGTGTCAGTGAAAGGGGGGCCTTCTAAGGGGCCTTCTAAAAGCTGCCTTATTTTTTTCCTTTTTTTAAAAAAAAAAGTCTCAGGGAACTGCAGTAACTGCAGCAGTAAGGAGCTGCAAATAGTGGTGGGCGATCCTGTAGCAATCTGACCCACCTCTGGCTCGGCGACCACCACCGCTGTGCCCTAGGAGCCAGGCCGAAAGCGGACATGCACCGAGCTGCTCGGCGGACTTCCAGGTTCCGGGTGGGCTGCTTTTTATGCCATAAGAAAATGCCATAAGATACGGTAAAAGTGGCCACAATTTGTGCAAGTTATGCAAATGGCAGCAGCTTTTTGCATATCTATCTCATGGCATTTTCTATATAAAAAGCAGCCCACCAGGAACCGGAAGTTGCTTCCCCAGCTCGACTCGAGAGAATGCAAGTCGACCCGGGGGATCCAGGCCTGTGGCTTATGCTGGCTCAGCTTGTCTGAGCGTGGAAAGCTAAGCAGGGTCAGGCCTGGTTATTACTTGGATGGGAGACCCCTCCTCTAGTTTCCTGCATTGAGCAGGGGGTTGGACTCGATAGCCTTGTAGGCTCCTTCCAACTCTATGATCTATGAAATCTATAAGTGGGACGGAGTTCGGGGGGGACAAGCCTGGCCAATTCGCCAGATTTCCACCCCCTGAACGAACTCCTCACACATCCCTAGCTGCGAAAAGGAACTGTGAAAAGTGGGGGCGGGTTAATAGTTCCCCTTTCTGGACTACCAGACTCGGGGAAGTGCTGAAATGGTGAAGGACACTGAGATGTATCAGTTCAACACTTAAAAGCGTGCCAGGGGTGGTATTGCCCCCCCTTTGGAGCACTTACTCCCTTGGTTCCCCCCCCCCGCACATTTTCAGTGCTTCTGAATTGTGCTACCAGGTCCCTCCTTTCTCTTAATATTATTTCTCCCCTGGTCCTTCACAACTGTGTGCAAATTAGCTGATAGGCAGCCTCGTCTTGTCAATGTCCTTGTATGTGATGATGCACTCTACTTCACCGCTCCCTTTGACAGCTGAAAAAGATAAGGAAATTGACCATGAAAGACCACATATCAGACAGCTGTAAGAATGCATTTGCACACTTGCAAAAGACCAATAATAATAATAATAATAATAATAATAATAATAATAATAACAACAACAACAACTCCAGCTGCACATTTTTGAGGCACCCAAAAAAAAAAAAAGTTGGGGAACGAATGATGGGGCCTTCCAAAGTGCCACTTTGGCATCAGTAGAAGGGCAGTCACTGGCGAGATCATGAAAAGTGAGTGGCACAGACTTTTTTTTGCCATTCTTGCCAATTGGCTCTTGCCAATTGGCAACCGATGATGAAAATGTTCTCCCGGGTTCAGATGACACGACAACCCATCGGGGTTTGAATAACCCCTAGAACAAGCCATGGGTTGTCAGGGAGGCGTGTTCGCAAAAAACAAACCACCCTTTGGAAAGGGGTCTGGGTTCGCATAACATGCCGCCAACCCCTCGTGGCTAGCTGCCCATGATGGGTTGTTGTGCTGTGTGAAATTCTGTGAATCAGGTCGCAGCATAGTTAACAAGCCACTGTGGCTTGCTAACTGCCTGCCTGCCGATCATGCAAATCCAGTCAATAGCTGTTGTGTGCACTTTTTAAAGGGAGTTGAAGATGGTATGAAAGAGGCATTGTTGGTGTCTGTCCACTCTCATCCCAGTCTTGTCTCCATGGGCCAGGTTTTATAGTGCTTCACATCGAGCACAAAAACACAACACCCCTGTTTGACTCTTGTGTGAACACTATAGGAAATGATGCACCATCTGTCATAACACATTTCACTACCTTATAAATGACTGCCTATCTCCCTTTGAGTATTTAGAGAGGCAGGCAGCACCATCCTATGTGGCGGTCTGTAACCCTCCGAACCCAGAGGATTAGGGGCATCCAATTGAGTGTGGGAGGAGCGCAGCAGATAGGATTGCCACTGTGTTCCTCTCACCCTCAAAAACATCTGGATGGTTGATTTTGGCTGTCTAGATGTTTTACACCTCCTCCCAAGGAGAAGAGGCTGAGGCACCACCTGGATTCCGCAGAAGCCGGCAGTGCCTCACTGCTTCCTCTCCCCCCCCCCGCCCCCAGAAATGCCCCCCCCCGCACCGAAACTGAAGTCAGTCTTCCAGCTTTGGTTCCCAGATAGCGCAGAAAGACCCACGCCGGCTGCAGGGGGGGAGGGCGCTCTGCGCTCAGTCAGACTCCCCACTGCGACCTCGGAAGGGATTTCCAAGGTTGCAGGGGGGAGTCCAACCAAACCTATGGGCCCCCCAGACAAGGTCGGAGGGCCACGGGATTGTGCCCTAAAATGAAAAGGGATTGTAAAGGGCTCCAAAAGGATCTCTCCAAACTGGAGGGGGGGATGGGCATTAAAACGTCAACTGTGGTTCAGTGCAAGCAAAGTGTGAAGTGATGCACGTTGGGGCAAAAATCCTAACTTCACATATACACTGATGGGGCAGAACAGAAAGGGATCTTGGGGTTGTGGTAGGAAGCAAGATGAAAATGGTGACCCAGGGTGCAGCTGCTATGAAATTCCATGTTGACGATGTTAGGAAAGGAATGGGGGGGGGGGGGACTTCCAATATCATAATGCCTTTATACAAATCCACAATCACATTTGTGTGTGTGTGTGTGTTTTCTTTTAAAAGTATTTTTATTAGTTTTTTTTAATGTGAAATACACCAAAACAAAGAAACTCCATAGAAAAGGGGGGGGGGAATGAAGGAAAGGGGGAAAAAAATAGAATTTTCTTACAGTGATTTAAATGGATCCATTACTACTACTACTACTACTACTACTTACAGTTTTCCTACTATTACTACTACAGACTGCAATCTCCCAACCCATGGACATGCAGCAATATAGACACATGTACAATTTTCACATGTGATGTTGCTATGGATGTACACAGTTCTGTGTAGGAAAGTTTCAAGTGGCCCTAATTCATATGAACATGTTTGCAGGTAAGTATACAATGTAGCACTGGAATTCTGCTATATTGCAAAACATGTGACCACATAAAAACCTCCAATATACAGTTTGTACTCTCTTTGTAAAAATGTGAGTAGATGGTGATCTCTGCATGTGTTTTCTGAGCATTCCAGACAAGACCAGATGGCAAAAATTTAAGTGATAGATATAAAGGCACATCTGTTTTCCCCAAAAAGCTATCAGATATATAGGTAACTACTTTCTGTACTGAAGAAGGATACACTAATATTACACCCCAGTTGCTTATCAATTCAATGCATTGATTCCTGTTTTTATATTAAAATGTTATATATAGAATCAATAATGCACATACAGTGCCTTGCAGAAGTATTCACACACACCCTTTGACTTTTCCACAATTTGTTGTGACAGCTTTGCACATCTGGAGCCTGCAATGTTTGCCCATCCTTCCTGGCAAAATTGCTCCAGCTCTGTCAGGTTGGATGGGGACCGTTGGTGAACAGCAACATTAGTCTTGCCACAGATTCTCATTTGGATTGAGGTCTGGGCTTTGACTGGGCCATTCTAAGACTTTCAGGTTCTTGTTTTTAAATCACTCCAGTGTTACTTGGGCTGTGTGTTTATGGTCATTGTCCTGCAGGAAAGTGAACCTCCACGCCAATCCCAGGTCCCTTGCAGACTGAAACAGGTTTTCCTCTAGAATTGCCCTGTATTTGGCTCCATCCATCTTGTCCCCAATCCTGACCAGTTTCCCAGTCCCTGCCGAGGAAAAGCATCCCCACGACGTGATGCTACTGCCACCATGCTACACCATGGGGATGGTGTTCTCAGGGCAATGAGCACTGTTGGCTTTGCGCCACACATAGCATTTTGCAGCAAGGCCCAAAAGTTCAATTTTCGTCTCATCAGAGAACCTTTTCCCACATGTTTGCTGTGTCTCCCCCATGCCTTTTTGCAAACTCCAAACGGGCTTTGATATGGATTTGTTTCAGCAATGGCTTTCTTCCCATTGGAGTAGTAAGCTGAAGTCCAGCTTTGTGGAGCATCTGGGTGATAATTGTCCCATGGGTGGTTTCTCCCATCTCAGCTGTGGATCTCTCCAGCTCCTTCAGAGTTACCATTGGCCTCTTGGTTGCTTTTCTGACTAATGCCCTCCTTACCCGGTTACTGAGTTTTGGTGGACAGCATTCTCTAGGAAGAGTCGCGGTTGAGCCATATTCTTTCCATTTTGTAATAATGAATTTAACCGTGTTCCATGGGATGTTCATAGTTTGGGATATTTTTTTTTATAACCCAGCCCTGATTTGTGCTTTTGCACAATTTTATCCCAGAGTTGTTTTGATAGCTCCTTGGTCTTCATGATGCTGTTTGTTTAGATATGCTCTCTGACAAACTCTGGGGCCTTCCAGAAACAGGTGTATTTAATCTGACATCATGTGGCATTGGAATTGCACAAAGATGGACTCTATTCAACTATGTACTTACAGTATGTGACTTCTAGAGGCAGTGGATAGTGAGCTTATTTAGACATGGCACAGCAAAGGGGGTGAATACTTATGCAATCAACAAGTGCCAGTTCGTTCTTGTTTTCTTAACTTTTGTGCCACAATAAAAATATTTTGCACCTTCATAGTGTTGAGTATCTTGTGTACACCAAGCGGTAACAATGCCAGTTAAATCCATTTCAATTCCAGGTCGTAACGCAACAAAATGTGGAAAAGTCAAAGGGGGGTACTTCTGAATACTTCTGCAAGGCACCGTATCTTCATCTGTAATGTTAAAAGAGGATGTGTGTCTGTCTGTCTGTCCATCACTGCCATAGTTCCAAAACCATGAACCCCAGGCATCTGAAACTTGGCATGTATACTAAGGGGACCCTAGGAGTGTGCACCTCTGGCATATTTTGTTTTTTTAAACGCACTGATTGATTTTAATTAATGTAATTTATGTGTCTAAGTTGTTGAAGCCTGCAGTACATTTTCAGCTAATGGGGGGCAGACTTCCCTAACCAGCGCATAGCTTTGCAGTCCATAGAGTTTGAAGCCAGCTGAGATTAGTAGGCTGAGGGACAGAGTTATAGGCCTGCTCCCCCCTCCCCCCCCCTCAGGGGAATGGAGTGGGCAGATTCTTGCAATATTTTCAGTCAGTAGGGGCTGACTTCTCTCACCAGTGCATCATTTTGTAATCAATTCAGTTTGAAGCCACGGGAGATTAGCAGGCCGAGGGACACAGTTATACACTTGCCCCCTCTCCCCTGCTGTGGGGCAGCCCCCCTCAGGGGAATGGAGTGGGCACTCCCCTCTCTTAAGGGGCTACAGGGATGCACCTGGCAGGGCTCGTGGCTAGGGGTGCCAGAGGGCATGGCTTCACTCAGGTGGGGTGGGGACGATGTGTCCATCTCTCTGAAAGTGGCATAGGTTTGCTGAAGGCTTCACTGTATCAAACTAAGGCAGTGTTTCTCAACCTTGGGTCCCCAGATGTTTTTGGCCTACAACTCCCAGCATGCCCCAGCCAGCATAGCTGGCTGGGGCATGCTGGGAGTTGTAGGCCAAAAACATCTGGGGACCCAAGGTTGAGAAACACTGAACTAAGGGCTGTTTAGCAGGCCGAGGGACAGAGTGATGTGGCTGTTCCCTCTCCCCTGCTGTGGGGCATCCCCCCCCTCAGGGGAATGGCATAGGAAGGCCTCAGGGGGCTACACGGGTGCACCACGGGGGTGGGAGGGCTATGCCTAGGGGTGCCAACAGGCATGACTCCAGTCAGTCAGGGCGGGCGTAACGTGTCCAACTCTGACAGTTCCATAAGTTTACTTGTAGCCTTCACTGTAACAACATATGGCTTATTCCTACCCCTGCAAAGCTGGAGCCATTTGCTAGTTTAAAATAAAGTATATTATTTATAGCCTTGTTTGCTGCAGCAGGCAGGGTAGAGGGCTATGTTTATCCACAGAATTTTCTAGGCTTGGTATGCAATTTGTATTTGGGACCCAAGGGGGTACAGTTCCTGGCCATATGGCTCCCCTTGAACTACACACACACACACCCCCAATAGTTTAGCTGTACCTCCTGTCTGCTGCCCTAGCAAAATGTAGTGGTCCTTGAAATAAGCATTTCACATACACACTAGTGTGTGTGGTGGAGAACACTATAAAAAGCCGCAGTCTTTTCGGTGAGATAAGAAAATGTGCAAAGCCATCCTTAGTTCTTTTTTTTCTTTTTTCTTTAATTAGGTACTGGATGGTAACAGTGCAACCCCCTTATACATGTGTCCTCAGAAGCTAGTCTCATCACGTTCAATGGGCTTACCCCCAAGGAAGTGGGTATATAGGATTGCAGCTTCAAACTACTTTTCTTTATTTCACATAACATGCCATTCCATAAATATGCTTTGCTCCCTCCCAAATCCCATGATATGATAATATATCTATCTCTATATCTATCTATCTATCTATCTATCTATCTATCTATCTATCCATCCACACAGACATAATCAATCATATAATAAATCACATGTGTGCGTGCGTGAGTGAAGGGTAGAGCACCCGCTTTGCCTGCAGAAGGTCCCCGGTTCAATCCCCAGCATCTTCAGGTAGGGCTGGAAAAACTCCTGCCTGAAACCAGTGCCAGTCAGTGACATTACTGGACTAACTGGGCCAATGGTTTGACTCAGTATAAGGCATCTTCCTATGATTCCTACGTATATCTAATCTGCAGCTAAACAGATTTCCCAACTGATTTCAGAGGGATTCAGGTTACCCGGCAGCTTGACAAACTAAGAAGAATCAACAAGCAAGTCACACCCGTGAGTCATTCCCAAAATTCTACTATATTTCTATGCCCCTCTTCCTAACCAGAAAACACGCATGCCTTTTAAATCAGCACATAGCCTGGGACATGTGTTTAGAAAAAAGTGGCCCCATATCAGCTATTAGAATATTCCTAGAGTTCAAGGAAGTAAAATGAAATTCAAATCAAATGGATTTGAAATGTCCTCTGCAACCCGGGTTTTGGGTTCACCAATTTTTAGAGCAGAACTATTTTGAACAATAGAGTCATCCACAGTGATTTTAATTGATAGAGGGGCAATTTTAATCTGTGAGGGTAAATTTTGATCAGTAGGGCTGGGAGTTAAGGACACACACTATTTAAATCTTGAGGCTATTTGGTTCAGGTGTGTTACTATCATAGGGAATGAAAAAGAAAGCATTAAAGATGAATGGTAATGTTTGTCTATTCCATTGTAAGTACCGGTAATCTTTCTTCAATATCTTCGCAAAAAGTACCTAGGAACATAGGAAGTGGCACTTTACTGAGTCAAACCACCGGTGCTTCTAGCTCAGTACGGTCGACACAGGCCTTGTTCCTCTCTGTAACAAGGCCTGACACAGACCAGCAATGGCTTCCAGGGTTTCAGTCAGGACTATTTTCCAACCATGCCTGGAGATCCCAGGAATTCAACCTGGGACCTTTTGTATGAACAGCATGTGCTCTACCGCTGAGCTATGGCCGTTCTCCAGTAACTGTGCATGTTATCAAAACATATAGTTTATTTCCATTTAACTGATGAATTGGGCAAAAGAAAGATGATTCATCAAGTGTTTGTGTTTTTTTTTAAATCATTTGACAACCTTACAAATTCAAATATGGACTATGCCAGATTGGCCTCGCTAAACGTTAGAACTCAAAAGTATCCAGATCGTACACTGTCAAAATCAATGGGCTTCAGCAACAGCGTGCTCGTTTGTGGCCTTGGGTTTGTGAATTTGGTTTAATAAAGTGGGCAGGACCTCCCTGCACACAATGGCGGGGGCAAGGGGAGAGGAGGACATGGCTACAGCCAGCGCAGCCGCAGGGGAGACGAGGGAAGTGAAAGTGGTGTCACGGTTGGGGAAGAGGACTTTGCCCTCAGTGGCTGCCTGAACATGTCATCTTCTGCCACCAGGCCTCCTTCCTTAAGGAGGAGGAAATACGAGGCCCTTCACGCAGCACCTGGCCTAATTTCAAAAGCCCTCTGCAAGTCATCAGTTCAGACCTGTGGCAAGAGTACTCTGTCCCTCCCCCAGCAGCCTGATGGGTGGTGACTGAGGGAGGGAGAGGGGGGTGTCAAAGAGAGAGGGGGTGCAAGAAAGGAAAAGAGAGAGAGAGGGAAGGAAGGAAGGAAGGAAGGAAGGAAGGAGAGAGAAGGGATACCCCACCTACCTTTGGCACTGGCCCCGCCCACAGCTGGCTTTGGCCCTGCCTACTGCCAGCATGTATCCCCTAAGACAGGGGTTCTCAACCAGGGAGGAATTCCCCCCCAGGGGGGATTTTAGGGTTTCAGGGGGGGGGTATTGGGACCACAGACTCAAACTGTTCGAATACTGATCTTTCTACAAATTACAGTTCTACAGATTGTACATAATCTACAGGACATCACACCTTATTGTATGGCACAGATTAAGTCAGACAATCTTGGAAAGGGGGGAATGACATTCTGACATATGGTGAAAAGGGTGCATGGGGCAAAAAAGGTTGAGAACCACTGCCCTAAGAGATTACTCCCAAAGGAATGCAGCTTTGGGCAGAAAAAAAGGTCCCTCACCCCTGGATAAAAGCTGGCATGAGAGAGCAAGCAAGGGCCATTGGGAGAGACACCCTCAACTCTGCAGAGAAGCTCTGCTAGCACAGCCCTTCTTGTTCCCTCTGGTCTGCATCTGCTCTTTCCCAGCCTAGTAATAATTCACAACCTTGTGCCAAAGCCCTCCAGCTGTACCTTCTCAAATTATGACCTAATAATGTGATCTGAGCAGGCCTTCAACTCATTCTCCCCCTCCTGGGCCCAGCTTGATTTGCCTGGCCCACCAACTCTAAGCTAGCAAAAGTGCCATAGAATTCTAATACTCGTCACCCTTTAGCTTAATGAGAAAATAAAGCAAAAAAATTAAAAGGTGGAAAATACCGAAGCAGCCTTCACTAATGATCAGTCAGAACTGACACAATGGTGGTGCTGCTCCTAGCACTGAGTGAGCCCCGAGTAATCCTTAACATATTGTATGTTGTTGATGAGTTAACTTACAGGAGAAAAATGTTTCTCCTTATTGTCCTGTGCCTTTTTCTTCTTCTTTTTTTTAAAAGAGGAAATGGGGACTGCAAATTAAAATACAATTGATATCGTTTTTAAAGAGAATGCCCTGGAGCATTTTTTCTTCTTCAGCAACATACTGAACACCAAAGTAGGCTGTAAGATATCTGCCTTGTTATCAAACAGAATATTATATTATCACGTCATCCTCATCCTGACGTATCTTTGACTTCTCTTGCCTGACCGACAGAACAGCCAACTTCAAATTGCTCTTCTGAGTCGCATCAGCAAAAGATCTTGACCTGTGTCAGCAAAAGATTCCTCTCTGTAACAAGGCCTGATGTGAGAGGTGTATGTGCTTTGCAGTGTTAGCACAGCTCTGTGTGAATATGCCTATCAAATGACAGAAAGTTTTGGAGTGCCACAAAGACCTCGGCTAGACGTGTATTTATAACAATATCTTGGCATTGCATGAACTTTGAATAAATAGTCATGCATTAGGCTCACAGTAATTTGTTTAAGTAATCTGGTACTGTTAAGAAACCAGCAAATGGCAAATGAATATGGTACAATTAAGAAAATATTTTAAGTGTCTATGGGTGGGCAGAGGCCTGTACATTGCAAGGAATCCTACAGGGTGCAGAGAATTTTTGTGTGCTGAGCACAGAAACCTTACACCCCCATGTGGGATTCTTCTTTTTCTTAAATTAATTACAGGAACCAGGTGGGTAATCCACCATACGAGGATTTTAAAAAGAAAAAAAAATTATCCATTGTAGCCAATGGAGACTTTCCCCCTTCTTTTTTCAGGGTGTTGACACGAGGCATTTATTATACACTGGTCATTCCCTACTCACGATTGTTAACGGGTTCTTTAGACACCACCCTGCTCCTCCAGTTTCGCTTCTGTGTATAACCAGCACTTTCAGCGAGTTTTTTTAGAGCAGGGAACATGTGGCATCTAATTGTGAAAGCAAATGAAAGTGTGATTTCCTCTTGCTTATTTGCACTATTCCTCTATAACACAGTGCCACCTAGAGGTTATGTAATGGAAAAGCAGGAAAGGAAAAAAAACCCGTGTGTAGTTCTCAGCTTTGTGACGAAACTGAAAGTA